>JYFJ02008594.1:0-12011 GCA_000934665.2 Catajapyx aquilonaris | reverse complement strand
CACCAGCGCCGCCTGGCCAGGACACAGTTATTAACCTACCGTCATCATACATGTAGGTGGCCTGTGTCAGGGGGCTGGTTAGGGCTCACGAGGCCTCCAAAGTTTGGGCTATAAATCATGACGTCACATCCGCCCGCGAAATTCAAACACTACCGTATCGCTTCTGTCTGCGGCGTGTTGCTAGGCGTTGCCATGTTGACACCCCTCACATGTTCACCAAACAATGGAACCGTCAACCGTATAAACTCGCCGGGACGTTGCCAGGCATTGCCATACCTTCGTCGCCGCGTGCTTCGCAACGTCCCGGCGAGTTTATACGGTTCCATTGTTTGGTGAAAATGTGGGGGATGTCAACATGGCAACCCCTGGCAACACACCGCGGACGGGAGCGATACGGTAGTGTTTGAATTTCGCGGGCGGATGTGACGTCATGATTTATAGCCCAAACTTTGGAGGCCTCGTGAGCTCTAACCAGGCCTCGTAGAGCAATATGACCTTCACTTCCATATACTGGTTTTTCACAAGGAATCTCGCTACCTGAAGCTTGTGCGCCATTTACCGACCACCCTGTATATGAGTAGGGACTTGCATGGCTAATTTTCATGCAGAGTAGTTAGTAGAAGCCAAAGATATCTGCTATATACACCCTGCTAAGGAAAAGTGAAGCCAGTTTTTGCTATAGGGTTTGTACCAGTCGCATAGAGGCATATTGAGATAACTGTTATTGCTCAGGAAAATAGCCATTCTTTAAGCAGCTATGTATCCGTTATTTTCGGCCCAAGTCGTTTTTGGCCGCCTTTTGATGGCCTTAGCAGCTAATTATTTTGGGAGCGAGTATCCTGTACCAACCTAACCTAACCAAACCTAACCTTCCTTCCTTGCGGATACAGACCTATCTTCAGCCATACAGACCTATCTTCAGCCATACAGACCTACAATCTTATTCAGCCATACAGACCTATCATCAGCGGATACACGCCTATCCTTTATCATTGCCTTTATGCTTTATCCTTTCCAACCGCGTCGGATTGAAAATGACGGACAAAACCGACTGGGGCCGCAAATAACGGGTACAATAGCTGCTTAAAGAATGGCTATTTTCCTGAACAATAACAGTTATCCGAATATGCCTTCTGAATTAGGAAAGGAAGGAAGAGGCTGTGGCCTATTTTTTAGGGAGCAATCCCAGAATTCTCCTGNGGGGGGGGGGGGGACCGTGGGAAACCACAGAAAACCACGGTTAGGATTTCCGGCCCCGAGACTCGAACCCAGGACCTCCCGATTAGCAGTCGAACATCTTATCCACTCCACCAAACTGCTTCGGTGGAATAGCAGTTTAGCAATAGCTAATACTGCTATAACATCTATTGCAGAGATGTTATTTCCAATCCCACTGCTCCGACCGTCGACCAAGTGCTGATGAAGCCAATGCGCATGCAGTCACACCACAACAACAAGGCGCAAAATGCCACCCTGAGATGTGCAGGCTAGCTAATTAGTCTACATAGTCTATCCAGTATAACCGCTGTTCATGTTTTCTGGGTATGCCAGACCCGGGGAACTTATCCTCACCGGACATAAATATGCCTCGTAAATATGCAAGGGAGCATTTGTTTCTTATGACCGACTCAAATGGCAGGAATACGACCTTGATGCAGGAGACTCAATGACAATTATTTCACAGAGACGAATGTAGACCTATTCATTTTTAAACACACGGTAAACGTCAGCAGGATGAGCTGCTCTGGTTCAATGTGTTCTTGACTACAACTGAGAAGAGATTATATTCATGCAAGTGGGTTATTGTAAACAATGAGTATGGGGGCCCCTGTCATTGTGTAGTTTTTTGGTTTCCATAGCCTCATTAAACTCAAATACTCAGTAGGAACATAAAAATTTCAGTGAACATCCTATCAATCCTTTCCACAACCCACAATGACAAGGTAAGACCAGGTCCAGTACATTAAAAAGTAACATTCAAGCCCTTTTTACTTGATTTGGGCACTAAAGGGCGATTCTCCCAGAACTGGCACATTTCTCATAATGTCATAAACGTTTGCAGGCAAATGAAGTGTTTTGAAATTACGTGATTTTTTGGTGGGGTGTTCCCTGCATTATGTATCATTGCATAATAGAGTGGGCACACAGCATGACCCATGTGTTGCAAATGACAGTGGAAAACCTTTACAAAGCTATTGAGAAATGTCAACCCTGTAACGCATAATTATATTAGAATTTATGGACACGCCATTATATTGGTAGCAGTGAGAAAAGAACTTTGCAGTGCTGAAGAAGACTAAGAATACAGTATGAGTAAGTTATTAATTGAAGGGGTCGGTGCAATACCGCCCTAACCCACCAAATGACACAAATTGAGTTAAGCACACTTCCATGTACTACACTCATGTATCTAATAAAATCCATTGAAATTGTGCAGTTTCTGCCATCGGTCACTGAGAAATCAAATGAAATAAGTCACATGGTATATGGGATGTATATGGCCTCTCAAACTTTCAACTGCAGTTTTCTCAAAATCAGGTTTGGGAGGGTTAGGGCAGTATTGCACCGACCCCTTCAATTATAAAGTAAAAAAACTCGGTGTATATTCATTGAAAATAATAAATTGGACTTTACCAAGTATATACACTGTTGTGACAGAGTTGACAGATGCGTAACAGAGTTGACAGATGTGTTACAGAGTTAACAATGTAAGCTTTTGTTATTAAATTATCACATTACCTACTCACAAACCTTCTTATGTTAATAAGTGGGACAAAAAAGGAACTACTGTGTAATGTCAAATTACACCATGATTTTTATTCAAGCTATATATCAACTCTGTAATGACTCGATTCGTTACAGGGGTGACAGTTTCATTGGGTAAGAAAGATTTGCTGTGACTGAGTAACACAATTGGGACAAATGAAGCGATCATAGAGCCAGAGCTACCCGGTTTCGGAAAATCCCTGCAAATAGAATAGGGATTTTCCAAAAGAACCGGGGTTTTTATCAAAACCGGGCTAGGTGAAACCGGCCAATAGTGTGTTGACCATGCAGCAATAAAGGTACTCACCTACTGTTACAGGTCTGCGTTGAAAACATCCACATCACGTCCTATAGCGACTTGTCTTCACTAAGGTGTGGGGATGTGAAAATTCAACTTTTGGAAGCTACTGTAAGGGCCGTTTTCTCGAACAGTGGTTCAAATGTAAACCGGGTTCAAAGCCAGTTTAATCCCTGATTTGATTGTTGCTAGGCTGTTGTCAAGGGTTTAAACCGACTTTGAACCACGTTTACATTTGAACCACTGTTCGAGAAAACGGCCCTAAACAAACCTACCCAAACCTAACCTACCCTACACTACACTACCCTAACTCACCTCACCTAGGCTGAGAAAAATGGACTTTTGGGAAACCCTACAAATGAAAATAGTGGGGACATGTCCCCACTATTTCGACATGTCCCCACTGTAATAGTAGGCTACACATCGCGCATGAAAACTCTGTGGGGACCGACAAATGTCCCCACAATTCGAACTGTGGGGACAGACGTCCCCACAGCTACAATAAAAGCAAAAACGTCCGTCCCCAGACCTTATTGAAGACATAAATAATCAAATCCACCAACTCATCTACAGTAGGTCGGCTATGTTAACTTGCGTCAGGGTTACCAGAAGCTAAGGTTTTCACGCTCATGTCGCTCTAGGTCACCTCTAGGCGGTGCATTTAAATAGTACATTCAATGTGACGGCGCGGCGTTGACACGACATGTTGGGGACAACGTTATATGTCATATAATTACACTGATCTGCATTTTTTGACTTTTTCTGTTGGTTTGAAATAAACAGGTGTATCCGAACGGATTTTCTCTGCAGATTACGAAAATGACATTGAAAATCTCCTACTACGTCCAGTTTTCGAGTTACAGGGTGTGTCATAAATTCACGTGGGTATGTCCACATGTCCAGTGCGTGACGTGGATGGAGTTGACCTACAGCAACTTCCTTACACCACATTGTTGTGACACTCATCCTTGTTACGACCACCAAGTTTGATTCCGATTGCATCATTCCACTGGGAGTTATGCACCTCAGAAGGTGTAAAAGTGTGGGTCGGAGGTGCATATCGGTGAACTTGCGGGCATCAAATAAAATCATAATTATGTAATTAATCGAGTTAACATTAATTGCGATATTGAGCGAAGAGTAGGGGGCGATGCTCTATCATACGCCATCATCAAATAAAGTGCACGACAATTCAAGATGGATCAGGAGCGTTTGAAAGAGACCCCCACCCATGCACAAAATGTGTAGTGTTGCATACGAGGGTCGAGTCAAAAGTCATGGCGTGTATTTTTTAACATTCAAAAACGGTAACACATACAGAGATGACCTTTGCTGAGTTTTGAAGATCCGGCGATTACAATTATTTTATCTGGCATATCCTCCTGAGACCTGATGCCCAATATCATGGTTGTAGAAGACTCAGGTTAGGTCACTCCCCACCCACCCCCTGCCGAGGGGTTTTGCAGTGGGTGCTCACCTGAGACCGCCACGAGACATTTCCCAGAGCATTTATGTGGCGACCCTACCGGCGGCCATGTTGGGCCAGCATGTAGCGCTTCCCTTTCGTACCTGTAAAGTTCAGCCTTAAGGCCCATTTAAGGCCCATTCACACATGCCGTCGACGGTTTTGGTTATTGGTCTCGTCGACCCCGCGGACTAATCAGAGCGGGCCCTCACGGTAACCATGACGCGTTGTTTACGTGAGGGCCCGCTCTGATTGGTCCGCGGGGTCGACGAGACCAAAAACCAAAACCGTCGACGGCATGTGTGAATGGGCCTTTAGTCCGATAGGGTCGCCACATAAATGCTCTGGGAAATGTGTCGTGGCGGTCTCAGGTGAGCACCCGCTGCAAAACCCCTCGGCAGGTGATAAGCCCAGAAGATAGGGGTAGTGTCCGTGGGCTGCCCAATATATTGGACATCAGGTCTCAGGAGGGTATAGATGTCGCCCATATCGCTAGGGGGGTGGGGAAACAAGGAGCCCGCCGAGTACTTTGCGCCTTCCCGATAAATTGCCATTTGACCTTTTGTGCATGGGTGGGGGTCTCTTTCAAACGCTCCTGATCCATCTTGAATTGTCGTGCACTTTATTTGATGATGGCGTATGATAGAGCATCGCCCCCTACTCTTCGCACAATATCGCAATTAATGTTAACTCGATTAATTACATAATTATGATTTTATTTGATGCCCGCAAGTTCACCGATATGCACCTCCGACCCACACTTTTACACCTTCTGAGGTGCATAACTCCCAGTGGAATGATGCAATCGGAATCAAACTTGGTGGTCGTAACAAGGATGAGTGTCACAACAATGTGGTGTAAGGAAGTTGCTGTAGGTCAACTCCATCCACGTCACGCACTGGACATGTGGACATACCCACGTGAATTTATGACACACCCTGTAACTCGGAAACTGGACGTAGTAGGAGATTTTCAATGTCATTTTCGTAATCTGCAGAGAAAATCCGTTCAGAGAGACATTTCCATTTCAAAACAACGAAACCTTGTATTAGTGTTATTAAAGTAAAATATTTTAAATTTAATTTTAAATGTTTGTAAGGCAATGCTCTTGCCTTACGATATTGAATGACGCATGTCACATGGGCGAGGGATTTTTATTTATGCTGTTAGCATAAAAGTCAGAGCATGACATACCTACAGGGTGTATCAGAGTCACGGGTCAAGCGCGGGTCTTATATATGCCCCCGCCCCGCCTCGCAAACGCCACCAAGTCTGCGGTATGGTACAGAACGGTCCGACAGGACCATGACGGCATGACCCCCCCCCNCCCCAAATCGAGAGTCTGGATCCGCCCCTGCATCAGTAACAGTATATCAATTCGCATTCCCATGGACACGGAAATGCCCTGGCTTATGCAACAATACCTAGCAAATTAAACCATCGCATCGCCGTAAATTCAACGCATCCACCAATTACACTAATTGGCCGCCTCACGTGAGTTCGTATCGTATGGTCATTCCAGGATTTTGTGGGATTTGGAAGTAGACTTCCAGACAAAAATAAATAAAATAAAATAATACGGTATTTACAAATATTACTCCGTGTTGAAAACAAAAATTTCCCACCATGCATCTGTACGTACATTTCTAAAGTTCTTCAGAGCAAACATATGGAACGAGGTGGGGGTGTGAAGTGGGGTTGGGGGGGTCAAGGGGTCAAAAACGCAGGGGAAAAAACACATGGCTGTGCAGTCTTTCCCTGGGCTAACTCCATCCGTATTCCTCTTTTTACACATCCAATCAGAATATCTGTGTCGACTATATGTTATAAGACAAGCAGGTAATCTATCACAGATACTGACAAACTTTGGCTTATTGTAACTTAGAAGGCCCATTTTAAGACATATCGAGTTTCGAGTGTACGGAAGGGAAATTTTTACAAACTAACACACTTCCTAAAATACTGTATAATTATGTAGTACCCCTACCTTTCCCAGCACTCCAACATACCTGGGCAACGCCGGGTAACCTGCTAATTAGAAATAAGGGAGTAATCGATATTTGATTACGGCGTGACGTCACATCCTCATGCTCTCATGCTCTCCCGCCTTCCCACGCAAAGCATGGGGCCGGGCTTGGACCAGCGTAGTACCAAATTGAAAAAAGGTGGATAAATGTCAGAGAATTGCAATTTCTTGACAAAATTTATGATTCGGGGGTTTTCATGGTCGATAAATTCAAATATGTTGCTGAAAATTCAAAATTCAAAATGGCGGATCCAATATGGCCGACATATAAAAGTAAAACTACTCAGATTCAAGAGAAATTTGGATTTGGGGGTTTTCCATGTAGAAGAATTCAAATCTGGTGTTAAAATTTAACGATTCAAAATGGGGGGTTCAATATGGCAGCCATATGATAGTAAAAACGACTCAGATTAAAACAAAAATTAGGACTTAATGTGGGATTTCCCAGGTAGGGGATTTCAAATTTTACTATCATGTCAGCCATATTGGCTCCCCCATATTTAATTTCGAAATTTAACCACAGATTTGAAATATATATTTCAAATCTGTGGTTTTCCAGGTAGAATATTCTACCTGGAAAACACCTAAATCCAACATTTCGATTTAAGCTGAGTAGTTGTAAGATGTCCGCCATATTGGATCCGCCATTTTGAATTTTGAATTTTTAGCAACATATTTGAATTCCCCGACCATGAAAACCCCCGAATCATGAATTTTGTCAGGAAAATATAATTTTCTGATATTTGGTATTTTTTTTTTTCAATTTGGGTCTACTATGAGCCATTTCGATACGTTTTGTCCTGTCCCGGGCACAGAAGCAGGTAGAAGCAGCTGAATTCAGCTGCATCCGTTCCAGGAACTCCCTGTCCATGTTGTAGGCCACAAAATAATAGTCGTATTTTCTCGTATCGTCCGTTTTGTAGGCCTACTTCTATAAGGAAAAGCGCTAAAAATGGGGGTTTCGGAAACGGCGTTAGTAAAGGGCCAAAAGTTTGTAATAGGTACGTGATAATTGTATAATTTTATCCACAAAGAATGGACTCATGACATGGACTGATCAAAATAATTACTACATACTCCTGGAAATGTCTATACACAGCCAAATGTTGCAAGTTTTGACATGAAACGGAGAATTTCGCACAACTGAAATTTTAGCCATTTTTGAGAAGCTCCACACAAGGTCGGAGTAACTTTACCACAAAAAATAGTACATTGTTTCATGCTCCCATTATATAAGAATGGATGCGGAGACTATTAACAAGTTTCTCCAAAAAAGCACAAAAGTTGACTTATGTCCAGCTTTTTTCGATTTGGTCCTACTGTCCTTGGACCTCGGCAACTCGCGACCTGCCCATGCAACGGTGCACCGAGAAATGGCGGAGGATGTCTCTGTACAGGCAGGAATGACAGCACGCATACCGCCTAGACGTCATCCTCATCGAAAAATCGCGAAAAATGTTTCTTGCGGTGTACAGACTGCTGCGTGAGGCCGGTACCGGCCGGTACATTGCGAGGCAGGCAAGATACACCAGATACGTACAGTAGTACCGTGTGTTGTACACCTGTACTGTAGTACAGAACTGCACTGGCTGGATAATGCCTTTGCACAATAGTGTACGGTACTGTAACAGTACTGGATCGCACATCATGACAGGTGCACCGTCCTCGTACCGCACGTACCATGGCAATGGAGGAAGACGTTCTGGACATGGTAGCCATGGACCCATCGATCAGCACCCGTGAAGTCGGGCGTCGAGTGCACAGCATTCATTCCAATGTGTGAAGGATCATCCATGACAGCATCCGAGCGAATGGGCGCCAGTTCCAGGATTTGCTGTAGTCACGGTATGCGTACTGACAGTACGCATACCAACTTCACGGGTGCTGATCGATGGGTCCATAGCTACCATGTCCAGAACGTCTTCCTCCATTGCCATGGTACGTGCGGTACGAGGACGGTGTTCCTGTCATGATGTGCGATACAGTACTGTTACAGTACCGTACACTATTGTGCACAGGCATTATCCAGCCAGTGCAGTGATGTACTACAGTACAGGTGTACAACACACTGTACTACTGTACGTACCTGACGTATCTCGCCGTACCTCCAGCGAGACGCCCGCTTCGGCGGTGCGAAGAGAACGCTGCGCCCGTGACTCGGCCAAACTTTAAACGCGATTCTGAAAAGTTACTTAGGTATCCGGCGCCCTTAAAAAACTAGAATTGTGTGATATTGTTTTGGTTGACCAGGTGCGGGAGGGCTGGACTGATGTCAATCAGTAATGCTTCAATAATAATCTGTAAAGAGGTGAATTCCCCTGAAAGGTCAGACAGCCCACCAGGGTAAGTGGGTAACAATAAATTGAATTGAATTACACCTCTCGGAATGGCTGATAACTGTTTCAATCTGTTGTTAGCAAATAGTGGAATATTTTGAAACCCCCTGAAAGTAATAAATTGTTCGTATAAATGCTTATCAATAAACAGTCTAACGCCAAAAAATTACTAGCCACTAATAGGGCATTTAAATTGGAACACCTAGTAAGTTATACTGTATAACTTTCGTTGCTCTAATTATACAAATATCTCTTCCATTTTCCTGCAGGAAAATTCTATAGAAAACCATCACACAGCCCAGAAATCTTGAATGCCATCCAAAATTCCTGGCTTTAGGAGGTCAAACTAAACTGAAGAAATGCCCCAGGATTCAGCTTATTCATCACCTAGAGGTATAAACTTACTGTATACTTTGAATTCCAGTGGATCCTATGTGGATAATGTGTTACCTGTTACTTATTAGCAGTCGACACAGAATCCCATGCAATTATGGGTCCGAGTGTCCTCATTTTAGTGCTTTCCATCATATTAAATGCATTGATGGCACATCATAATAATTATTCAGAAAAAACGCTACTGTGACAGAGGAACTGTAGTGGACTTACTGAATAAGCTGAGCATTTCAAGATGCAGCCTTCATAATAGTGAAAATCTTTGCATTGCTTGTAGTAAAAATAAGCAGTAAAACTGCCGAAAACTATTCTTCCTCTGGGTGAGATTAAAAGTAAGAAACAAGTCCATAGGTGGGGGTTGGTTCGTGTCATAGGGATGTGTGATAATCAAATTTAATTCAAAACATTCGTGCTTTGGGGCTGGGAAGAATTAGGCAGATATCGCTTTTATCAAGAGCTTTTATGTACTCCTCCGACTCTCGTACTCTGCCTAATTCTTCCCAGCCCCTAAGCACGAATGTTTTGAATTAAATTTAATCATCACACATCCCCATGACACGAACCAACCCCCACCTATGGACTTGTTTCTTACTTTTAATCTCACCCAGAGGAAGAATAGTTTTCTGCAGTTTTACTGCCTATTTTTATTTAATTCTTTTCATCATCAGAATAAAGTGAAAACCTGCTCATGCCCCCCCTTTCGTCCCAAAATGTTTCCCCCCTTCAACCTCCTGTGGGGGGAAGTGGGCTCCAGACTGGGATCCCCCCTCCCAAGTATATCCGGTCTCGGTACAGAAAGTGGGCGAGAGCCACAAAACTGACACTTTCGAAATCGCCTTGTAGCTCAAAAAGTAAAGGTTTTTCTCAAAAAAGGTAGGCAGGAGGGCACCCCCTGGGAACATTGCGGTTCTAATGAACCATTGTATGACCCTCTACGACGCACCGTTTAGGCTGTACCCTGGTGCGACTAACGACACTTTTTTCAACTTTGACCCCGGCTAATGACCCCGGTAATGGCCCTAGTTGTTGTTTATCCAGCTAAAGTTTGAAACTGGAGTGAGCGGAGTGTAAATCTTGTTTCCGATTTGAAATCGATTAACCCGATCGCGAGTTATGAAGTCGGGAAAAAAGCATTGGGGTCGACCCAATTCCCTACTATTCGTTTCACGCGCGCCGGATGGCCCGCTTCGCGGGCCATCCGGCAGGTGGAGTTGCCTCCCTGCCAGTTGCCCAGCGAAGAAAAACTGAGGGGTCTGAGATCAAAAAGAGTGAAGTCCACCTTTGGGGGGAGTAACACAAATAAGTGCCGCAATATTATGTATTTTAATGCCACTGGGTATTAATTACACATTTGCGCATGTACCTGACTGTGCGGTGCGGCAACACAAGGACGTGAAAAGTTTCAAGATTGTACGAGTGAAAGTCACCGTATATTTGTGCATGGTAGAGAGCCTACTGTTTTAGGTCTGTTAATTTGGAGTGCAAGGTTGATTTAGAACAATAAAACATGTGCCGGAATTTTGCACCTATTTTGCAACATTTTGTACCATCGAGAAAGAGTTTTGCACCCCTATAGTTAGTGAGTTATTAAGGAAACAAAGGACTCCAAGTTTACGCTGGAGTGCAAGTCACTCAAAGCAAGAGCTCAAAGTAACGGTTTCTTTGGCCTATCAGATACTCCTCATTTTGCAACCTTTTGTACCACCTACATCGAGTGTTTCACCCCTCTCCTTATGCGAAAAAAAAATCACTCGAAGTTTCGCGCAGGAGCGCTGGTCATTCAAATTGCGATTTTGGAAAAAAGTGGTATATATATATATATACAGGGTGATCCAACTCTGCGGCACCAACAGTTATTGGAAAAATCTGCAAGCTGCTTGTTTATAAGCAGGTCGTTGCTAAGAGATCAATAAGAGATACTTTCTGGAGAATAGGGAATAGCACCTGCTGATATTAGGTCCGATGCCCATGTGTAACAATTAATGAGGGAAAAAAGGGTCATAGGTGGGAAACAGGCCTGTTCTGGTGTTCGCTGGAGGGTTTCACATGAGGTCACTAGCTGCCAAACCACAGGCCTAATCCGTCGGAACTGGACAGACCCGGGTGTGTCAATAAATAGGCCTTCTGGTCTGGTCATTGTTGGTCGCAGTTGGCAAAACTGAGACAGGTCAACAGGCAACGCATTGTTTAGTTACCAGTAAATAAATAGTTCTTGTAGAGTCAGGACATGCCTTACTCAGGGGGCCTGTTCGAGGGCCGCCCAAGGTCTTCTAGGGTTCTAACAGTACAGTCTGCATTGGGCATTCTCTCATTAATTGCTACATGTATGGGCATTGTACCTAATATCAGCAGGTGCTAAGACTGGTAACTAAACAACGCTGCCTGTTGACCTGTCTCAGTTGCGCCAACTGCGGCCAACAATGAACAGACCAGAAGGCCTATTTATTGACACACCCGGGTCTGTCCAGTTCCGACGGATTAGGCCTCTGGTTTGGCAGCTATAGTGACCTCATGTGAAACCCTCCAGCGAACACCAGAACAGGCCTGTTTCTCACGGATGACTCTTTTTCCCCTCATTAATATTGTTACATGGGCATTGGACCTAATATCAGCAGGTGCTATTCCCGATTCTCCAGAAAGAGCCAGAAAGCATCTCTTAGCAACGACCTGCTTATAAACAAGCAGCTTGCGCGATTTTTCCAATAACTACTGGTGCCATAGAGTTGG
>KZ539836.1:0-11696 GCA_000934665.2 Catajapyx aquilonaris | reverse complement strand
GGGGGGGGGGGGGGGTCAATACTTGGGAAACTTCTCATAGAGGACTTGGAACTCTGGGAGGCTGAACAGATTAAACTTTCCTACGACATCGGCAGGTATGTTTCATGAATGAAGCGACTTTTTATGTGCATCATCAAGAACAATGTATGTGGAGTGAAGACCCATCATCTCCAGCACCTACGGGATAGGATTGCAACGGTAACTCCAGATATGATTGAGCGGGTTTAGCACGACACTGATTACCTCCGTTTTTATTTGCTGAGCAACAAATGAAGCTCGAAGTATCGAAACAAACTATGGTGCTGATACCAAAACTTTAGACCTTTCTTAGTATTTCAAAACTGAAATCATTAATATATGTCAGAAAGTTTTCGAGTTATAGGGTTTTTAATATGAGACATTTTTTTCGATGACCACGTATTATGTGATTGCAGCGAGTTTATTAGGGAATGTATCTACTGAGTTCCTGAAGGTTCTAGAGCATCAGCCTCAGGGCATGTGCTGCGATTATGAGGATATTATTCAGGCCGAGGTGGCCAAAAGACAACTAGTATAGTGGCAAGTCCGTCTTACCTCGCTACAGTCCCACGTAGGCATCAGGATCTACGAGTGGCAATGCGCAGGCTCAACTGGAGAAGGTATTCCTCTGCCTAACAACTTGCTATTAAAAGCCCCATCATCCGATCTACAAAAGAAACGGTCCTTGACAAGTGGTATATGCAAAACAAGTTGATTTACCACGTCGACGGGATAATCATGAGCAAGCAAGTGGTTCTGGAGCTTCCGTTGCCATGGTTTCATTGCACGCAGTGTGGCCCAGTACCTGCCCTGTAGGCCTGTTTCAAAAAGTAGCATGTTTTTAGCAGACTCTAGTGAAATTGTTTATGGATTATCCCTAGCATCCACTTGCGTACAGTACATAGTTAATGCGTATAAGGAACCGTCAAAGTTTCGTGACGTCACATCCGTTCCGCCAGCTTCAAAGAAGAAAATGGCAGCTCGAGGGCCTCCGAATAATCCGGCCTTGGGTCCGGCCTTGGGTCCGTAACACATCGTTCATGTGCAATAGGTGATCAGAGTATGAATCCAGGAGCGACACCTGTGCACTTTGTCGTTTTACCTCGTATTTTACTATCCAGCCCTGTAGGCCTACACTTTAAAGGCGCAACGGAGCCAAAAACTTTGGGCAGTGGCACCAAGATATCCCTTTGAATCTTGGGGTGCATAATTTTCTATCCGACAGCGAACTACTAGTAGTGGCAAGTGAAATAAAAAAACTCCTGGACAATGTGCTTAACTACTGTAGTATAAGCTGGTGCCTCAAAATACGCATCACTTTTCCGAAGTGCATTGAACCGCAAAATTGTACGTAATTTAAATCACTCCGCCAATGTCGATTAAAGTTGCGGTCATACTATAAACTCAAATTCAATTCCGGCCGGAATTAGATCCAGACTTTAAACAGGAGAGGACAAGGCCAAGAACTACCGCTTTTGCATTATACAGCAGGATGTATTGTGACAGGGAGCATCAGCACTAATTGAACGCGACAAATTACCGCACTCCATTGTGCAATTGTAAAAGGGCATTTTATGTCAATAGAATTCCCATATGACATAATTATGCTCATTTACTAATATACCACGTGGAATATACTGTATAACTCTCCATTTTCTCCTCTGCTGGAATGTGATGTTCTCCTGCATGAGGGCAACCAACAGTACGACATACTATCTTGTATTTCATTCTCAATAACAATTTCCTTTTCTGATAGAAAGCATTCAAACATTCGAGCAGATGAATTTTTAAAAAGCTGCAAAGCAATTTGTAACATACAGCAGCATTTTTCCTAGATAATCATCAACCTATATAGTCTATGTTTCAAACCTTTTGACACCGTAAGAAATATTTGACATTACTACAAATTGGATTTATTTTGATCATTCTCTTTTTTATCTTTCCAGTAGATTCAATACCATGCCAAGCACAAAATCGAAAAAGCATTCGAAGAAATGTCACCGTGATCCACGAGACCTTGAAAAACTAATCCTCCTTCCGTTGGACTCTCGCGAACAGAAAAAGAATGGAACAATCCCAAATTGCGCTTCCTTTAGTTAAGCGCAAAAATTAATGACCCCACATTTTTCATGTGTAATTTATCAAATTTATTACGTCATGAAGCTGATGATTTCCTTCTTTCGTCGAAAGGCGGGAAATAGGTTTTGTCCGATGTGTGCCCTTTAGCTGTCCTTAGCATTGGACAAGGGGGCGAAAGTCAAGGTCATTTTTAGTCATTTGCGCCGATCCTTCACAAATTGCCTGCGCATTCAAAATCCCGAGAAATCAATGTGGTCGCCTCATGTAGAAGCACTTTGGCAATTTGTGGCCAAATTGCTGTCATTGGCCAATTACTCACCGTGTCATTCGCTGGCGTCCCCATGCCCGCCAACAATTTTTCAAACAACTTGGCGCAATGTCATTTATTACCGAATTGATTGAATCAGCGTTGCGCTAACGCTACCGGACCCTCCCAAAGTCTCTGGTGATACAGGAGTGATCTAGGATTTGGAGAATTTTTGGATCAGTTTGGTATACCTTGAAAGCTCACATTTCGTCCTACGATTCTCAAGATTGCATCTCTACGCGCAATGTGCCATCAGTTGGTTACAACCCTTCATTGAGGCCAGTAAATGGTGCGCAATTAAGGCACACTGAAGACAATATTAGAGTTACACCCACGTTCTTTCTTAGTTTCTCATCGTGTGACTGTCTTCCAGGAAATGTCGGCGTGATTGTGGGTAGAAAAAAGGTAAGTAGGCCTTTAAGTGGTCTCAGATTTCATCTGGAAATTCCCAGATGAAACCATATAAAGGGTTGACGTAGGACATGTTGGCAACAGGAATAGACTTCCGGACTTCAACCTGTTGCGACAGAGCTTCTCGGCAAATCCATACTATATGGTGGGGATGTCAAATCGTCGGAACTTGCTGATCAAATGTATATTCGGCGTTCTCGGAATACCAGTTAATTCCATGTAAATGCATATTAGAAAAAATCTCAATAAGTAATGTGATATTTTCTTTCTTGATATGCGTTCATACAAGTAAGTTAGCCCTAAAATGGTGTACTGTATACAACTTACCCTTGCTTTTTCCACCTGCAGTCTCCAGTGTGTTGCCTCATTGCAGCAAAATACAGGGCAGTGTATACAGTACTTCCCAAGTCCTCAATTCACGAGGTATTGTATGTCACACGACGTCTGAAACTATATAATTATACTGGTGTGCTGCTTCGCTGTTACTTATTCCACATGTGTTTGCACTCTGGGCCCATCACATAGAAACATGTGACCACGCAATCAGCCCATGCCCCATATATAACTATATTACCTGTTTTGCACACATTTTAATACCATCTGACAATTTTTAGAAGTTGCAGATTGTTTAACACCACCCAAATCAACAAAGGGGGCCATGCTGTTTAATTCTCGCGGGATTGTTGTTTCTAGACTGATTGCCGCATGGGGTAAACAACACACAACTTCTTCATTTACTCCTGCCTGGAACTAGGGGTCTGTGCAACGTAACACCACCCTCTACTAGGCAACTTTTTTTAAATAATAAAAATAATCCAACGCTTATTTCCCTTTCTGTTACAGTTAAGAGTTTACTCTAGAAGACAACAAGTTTCGGTGGAAATCTGTTTCCAACAAGTGAAAAATTCACTCCTTATTTTGTATGAAAAAGCTCCAATTAGGCCATTTTCAAAATACGTCGTAAATACTCGTAATAGCCTACTCTTACATGATGCCGTCGCTGCCTGAAGAAATCAGGACTAGATTTCGCCTAATATAGCATTTCGTAATTTTAAGTAAACATGTAGTCTACCGGACATTTTCAAGCACGATGAGACAAGGTCAATGTTCTTACTTGTCAATAACTGTAAACAAGCTGGGCCTTGAAAATAGCATATCCCCAAATCTGAAAATAACTCAGCAGTCCCACCCTCTCCTTTCTCTCCCTGGCTGAAATAAATTGAAGATCGGTCGGACCACATAACATCAACGACGAAGCTGAACTTCTTGACCAAGATCCATCTATATCTCAAATAGATCTCTTTGAGAACACGCGCGCGAGTTCCTCAGGCAGGCCTGCCAATCAAAACATCATCCCTTCTAAGTATTCAGACTAGAAATATTTCCAGTGCGAAATGGGAACTGTTCAAAGAACTCATCTGGCCACAGATGATAAGCAGTAGGGCCTACTACAAAAATATCTGCATATTGGAAGTGGATGAGGCGTAGTAGTCGGGAATATATTCGTGTTTTCCCGGATATTATAGGCCTGAGAAGGTACTCAAAAATACATACCTGTAAGATGCTATGACCTTTGTACTCAAATGAAGTGCATTCATCAACACGACTATTTGATATGAGCTAATTATTTTGTTTACACAAGTCATAATATGTGCCCATCCTGTTTGATAATAGACCAATTTATTAATACCATTCTATCCTATTTTATCCCAAGTAGCTTATGTCCTGAATAGGTCTTTGGTTTGGTGCATTATGGTGGGGAGTAAAGCGAGTACACTGTACTCCCGATTAACAGTGCTAATGAATGCACGGGTGGCGCCGGATAATCAAAAAACAAGGATAATACGAAAATGGTCCTAAATGCCGTAAAAAGAGCTATTCGGCTGTTTTAAGTGAGTTACTGTACATAGTGTATGGTGCTTTAAATAAGACTTAATCAAATAATAAACCTTACCATAAATTTTTAGTTTGTCTTCTAGAGCAGCCGGCGCGGCGCCGGTGGACTAGTGGTTAGCGCGCTCGCCTCTGGTCCCAAAGTTGTGGGTTCGAACCCGGCCGAGGTCGGTAACTTTTCTCTGGGTGGTAGAAAAGTGAGAGTGCGCCCTCTTTCGGAGGGGAAGTAAAGCCGTCGCGGTCCCGTGTGCTTGTGACATTGCGCGAGTGCACGTTAAAGATCCCCAGAGTGGACAAATTTCCAGGAGGAGGACCACCCCCTGGCGTCGGTGTTTAGCCTCGCAGCAGAAGTAGGCCGACGTTAAGCCCCCACTAAAGGAAAGTTTGTCTTCTGGAAAAAGTATGTTATATTTCTTCGTTGGCGAGACAATAATATAGACATTTTTTATGACTTTCATTTCTAACTTTAATTTTTCCGATGCATGGATAATCCGCACCCGAATAATCGGGAGTACAGTGTAGTCTGTAGGGGCGGTGAAAAGAGGAAGATGGGTTTTATAGTGGGAAGGAAACAACTGATGTTGGTGTGTCACCCCCCTATAATAGCTCTATCAGGGGGTAAAATAACTAATAAATAAATACTGGAAGGAAACAGGAGAATATTCAGAGGAAACCCACGGGAATCCGGTGAGAACGCCTCCACCGGATGAGGATGCAACGCAGGACCTCAGCGAGGAATTAGCTATAGATATTGCGCAGGTGTTTGAGAAGAATATCAATTATTATAGCGCAGAAAATATCTCTTTACACTGAAGTGTTTGGGATGAGCAACATGATCCGCATAGAAGGCCTGTCTGGGTAAAGGAGATAGGTGACTTACCTACTCTTCTAATAACTTATTGAAAAGACGATTTGTATAATTATATTTTCTGTAAGCTTAATATGCCGATACTCCATAGACTTCTGTAACACCGTATTAGCCCAGCTTCACTATACTGTATACAGTATAGTCCAACTATTTCACTACCCTTGCTTTCTATATTAAATTTATTCGTGTTATTCCGAATACAAGTCGTTTCAAATTACAAATACTGAACACTTATTTATCACAATCACATTATAAAGTTGAGATAAAAAGTGCTATACAAGACATGGGGGTATACAGTACTTTTGAGAAGAAGAAAAAACTGGCAAGTTCCTGAACCTGATAACAGTGATAAGCAGCCCCCTGTCACATCCCCCCCCCTATTTGTATGGATACGTTAGTTTAATTTCTGTGTGATCGCCAGGCTGGGAATTTGGCGCTGGCGGCGCTACATCGTTAGCTATCCGCCATCTTTTCAAGGTACACTCTAGGGGTAAGTCTGCGGAAGCCGGAAGGAAAGAAAGATCCAGCTACGAGGGCCGTCCAATAAGTTCTGAGCCTGATGTTGAAAGACATGTCTGATGGTCAAAATTTTATTAAGACTTTTCGACGTAGTCACCTTGAACCAGGATGCATTTGTCCCACCGGTGCTCCAACCTCTGTATTCCGTGTAAAAAAAAATCTTCCTCGACCCCACCCAACCACTCATACATTGCACGTATCACCTCATTGTCACTGGAGAAGTGCGTCCCACGGAGGTTTCAGGAGAATAATGATGGAGCCAGGTCTCATCTTGTGTTACGTAACGAGCCAAAAAGTGTCCCGGTCCCTCCGATACTCCTCCAATGGCGCCTGTGAATGTATCACATGCTGGATCCGCTTCTGATCAGGCGTCAAGTCGCGGGTTACCCATCTGGCCGACAGCTTGTGCATCCCCAATATGTCCGTAAGGATTGAATTCACAGTACCTCGCGAGATGGCCATCGCCTTGGCTATCTCCCTGAGGTGAGTCGGCCATCTGCCATGACCATGTCATGGATGCGGTTGGCATTCTCAGCAGTGGTTGGCGTTGCTGGGCAGCCCGAGCGGGGGTCATCTTCCACACTCTCCCGACCCATCTTGAAATCCCGTGCCCACCTTTTGACAGTGGCATATGAAGGAGCTTCATCAAACAGTATTTCCCTCATGTCCTCGTGAATCTTCTTAGGGGTCATCCCCTTTTTCTGGAACAATTTGATCACCGCTCGCAGCTCGATTTTGTCAATGTTGGAGACTAATCCGCACTTTCACGCCTGCAAGTGCCAGTATCTCCTGATAGAATGATGCAATCGGGGTGAAGTTTGGGGGTTGTTGCTCTAATGAGTGTCACTACCTTCAGGTGGAAGGACATCATTATCAGCCCACGCCATCTACCTTAGGCTCAGAACTTATTGGACGACCCTCGTAATTGCGGAAGACTACCCGCTACCTACCACAGGAGTTGGACCTTGAATAAGATGGCGTCTTCGCAAACGATGCGACACAGTTTTTACACTACCGTATTCGAGGAGTGTCATAGGGCTGGTGATAAGCGAGCAACAATACGTAAACTTTATGCATGTACTTTATTGTATACAGTACACTTCTGTATGTACAGTACGTACTATACATCTGTATATTTGGGTGATTCTCCAAACACTTACCAATACCATGTCCCGGCATAATAACTCAAAAATGGCTTGACTGAGAGAGTTGATTCTTTAAACATTTGTAGAAGCAGTTGACACCTAGCCATTGTAGCCATCCCCATGAAAACAAAGAAAAATATTAAATTACCTTTTACTGCAAAAAAATGACGCAAGGGCCTACAATCACTATTCTTGGCATGTCCCGATCTCATTTTAAAGCATGCTATATTTTCTTACAATTTTATCATTAACATTAGACAAGTTTCAATACTATAATTAAAATGTACATAGTTGAAGGTATAAAACAACCTTTTTAAAACGATTTATTCATTTGACATGACCTTGCTGCATCACTCCAAAGTGTGTCCCGAGTTTTCATGTTACTCTCCTGGATCAGGATATTATTTTTAAATTTCCAATGAAACAAAGGGATTTTTACTCAGTTATTTGGCAACACTGCTTCTCCATGACACCTTGATTTAACTACAGATTGATGTGCAAGTGGTACGTCTTCTAGTGGGTTAAAAAATTAAGGCGTTTTAAATTCAGTTATGTGGCACATTTTGCATTCACACGCTGTCTCATTTTTCTATGTCACAAAATAGCTTAAATGTTTTGAAATAACTGTGATTCTATGGCATGAAGGGATGTCATGAACCCACAGAAATTTGAGGGGGTGAAAATCAAAAACCGACAGCTCCAAAAAACAAAAAACAAAATTAGTTAGCGCCGGCAATGCATTCCTTATGCCATGGAGTACATAATACCTTAATAATGGTATGTAAAACCCTACAACAAAGCCTTCAAATGCAGGGGGGAAAAGCGACCTCCGTAACAAAAACCGCCAGCTCCATCACGAAACTAAAGCTGACATGGGAGACAGTACATACTACGAAGCTGGTACGGATAACGACGTTGCGAATGAGATGCGCATTTAACAGAACACCTTGCGTAATGTAACGGAACATTGGTATGTAAGAATGGATTAATAAACTTAAACATTTACACGGATAAACCTGTGTTTCATGTTTCCCTCACTCAATTTTGCATCAAAAACCGCCAACTCCAGCTGTTGCAAATCAAAAACCGCCCAGTGGCGGAATGGACGGTCCACAGCTCATTGGGTAATGGCGGATGATTTCATAATAACTTACCAATGGTTGAGTTGCTAGTAAAGGAATCTATAGCCGCTACATTCAGGTGTCTACGTTGACATACGGCGAAACTGTAGGTTTTTCTCGTTTTTCTCCGTTACGTATATGACGGAGCTGTCGGTTTTTGATTTTCACCCCCTCATTTCCCTAGTCAACGTTTGTTCTGGACCTTGACATTAATCCTATTGCATGCATAGGCCATTCATCTGGCTCCCGAACTCCTTGGAAATAATATTCACTCTCCTGGCATTTTCTGTGCCAGGAGTTAGAGAGACTCGAGGGAGAGAGTCGTCAATGTCTGATGTCACGGTCGACTCCGATTGGCTACTCCTAGGCTCTGTATCTGCTGAAGGATAGGCATGTATCCTACTTGCACAATGTGGCAACACTGCAAATGGAACATTACACTGTTGCGCGCAGTTAAAATTTTAACAAAATTATCGTTCTTGAACAAGGTGCGACTCAAAAAATTGTCCTTCATCAACTAGTGTCTGAAAAATTAATATTAAAATTCCGCCAGCTTTTTAGTGCCTATACTGTGGTCATTTCAAGTGCAACAATATTCCAAATTCTCGACTTTTGAGCCCAGGTTTTCACTACTTTGGGGACAGATATTTAAAAACTGAGTTTCACTTTTTGATATCGATAATATTATGAGGAACAACTTCCAATCAAAATAATTTCGGTTAACTGCAAAATCAATCCCGGAAGGTTTCAACCATTTTAGAATATGAGAGTTAGTTCCCCCTATTTTTCCTTTTCCAGATTTTTAAAACAAGTTTTGATATTCATTAATTTTTGCTTTGAAAATGGTAAGTTTTTGGAGAATCACCCATATATGGTATTTCCTGATACATTATTTTAGTGCATAATAATACCATTAAAATCACAGAGTTGTCTAAAAAAATTTAATCTGTGTAAAATCACGGAGATAGGGTAAGGTATAGCCAAACTGAAGCTCAAATTAGCTTCCACGACCATGTGAAATACAGGGTGTTTCATTAGGTAGTCGCCCCAAAGAACAAACTATGATTCTATCCCCATTCTACTGAGAAAAATGACGTTTGGTTTACAACTTAACTTAGCTCATGGGAATGTAGAATGTAGTACACCAATCACAATAAATGCTGGAATTGTCCTTCACCGACATCCAGACACACTCGAATGCGAATCCGAATATGGGGGTATTTGAAGAGTCGTGCTTACAACAATAAGCCTCGACGTTAGAAGATCTGGAACGCAACCTCAGTATACCAATCCGAACTGTTGATAAGGATATGCTGAGGAGGACCTACCATAATATGGAGCGTCACGTTCAAGTGTGTCTGGATGTCGATGGAGGACAATTCGAGCATTTATTGTGAATGGTAATCAAAATAAAGTGGCAAAGAGTGGCAAAAATATGCACGAATTTTTTTCCTAGGATCTAACTTTAAGTGACCTCTTATGCAAGCCCGGATAGTTCTATTCTAGCGAGCCTATCATTAAGACTCGATGACTGACAGTATCTTGTGCAAAATATTCAAATATGAAGAAATGGTGTCAAAAAACTGTTTCATGCTGGCGGGGACAGTTATTATGTTCTTCAGAATGGCAGTTATTTATTTAAAAAGAAACCGGTTAGGAAGGCATGTTGTCGATGTTGTTTGTGACAGACATTGCCTCGGAATGTGCTACAAGTAGGCCTACAGTCATATACCACGTTGAGTACTAAACTGAAATTTCCTTGCAAAAAAAAAAAAAAATCCGAATTGTGCTTTAAAAGGGAGGCAGAGTGGCGCTGCGGTAACGTATGCGCCCGCGGATGTTAAGGTCCCGGGTTCGATCCCAGCCCGGGGTTCCCTCCTTCATCTCGTGCAGAGTTGGGTCGTCACCGTTGGTCCGTTGCCATGTAAACAGTTGCCATAGCTACCCTTTCTATGGATAAGCCATGGATAACTTTGGACGCCGCATGTTCTGAGACGCCGAGGGAAGTTACCTCACGTCCGACCAGGGGCCGCCCCGGGGTCTATGCAGGTCAGTGTCTCTTCGGATTACCCAAACTGCATTGGCTTCATTCACTCCACAACGGTCGACTTTTCGTGCAATACAGTCAATACTGATCCCATTTTAAAGACGTATTCACGTCAAAACCTGCGGCTTGTGTCCCTGACACAACCTAACGCATTTTTTTCTATAATAGGAATTCTGTGAACCTTTTTGTAATAAATCCGCTTTTGAAGACATTAATTTTTACCTTACTGCAAACATTTATTCTCATCACCTGGGTCCAACACGATTTTATCATATTACATACAATATTGCAGATTTTGTTGATCGCCAATTAGTACAATATTTTCATGTCTCAGCAAATTTCCTCCCCTTCCAAAAAACAGAAAGACTCCATATCACGCTGTTACACCCCTTTCCCAAGACTCTTTTTTTTTAAATAGTCGGTAAACGCAAATTTCTATAAGCCAAATCGTGACGAAGAGTGGGGATTAATTATTACGCACAATCATCAAGTTCAAAAAAGGTTTACACCAACACTCAAAATATATATATATATATATATATATATATATATATATATAGTTGAACAAACCAAAAACATGTTTAATTCAACCAAATAGGAAGGTTAATATAGAACCTGCTAAAAATTTGGCAGAAGTAACCAAAAATATTTGGTTGTCGTTCTACAAAAGTATTTGGTTGATGCAACCAAAATTTTCGTCGACATGGTGTACATTTGGTTGTAGTAGCTAAGGTTTTGGTTGAAACGATCGCATAGGCCCTTTACCCTTCAACCAAAATGTTTTGGTTATACTTCAACCAATTCTGTTTTTTTCAATTCAGCTAAGATTTTGGTGAAAGCAACCAAATCTCACTCAACCAAATAGTTTTGGTTACTGTAACCATTTCGGTTTTTTCAGTGAAGTCGGCATTGTGGTGCATCTGAGCTCATGTACTTATTGTTGAGGTTGGCAACACTGGCCTAGTGGCCTAGTTAAAACAATAATGTATAGGCTATGCAGTAGCTGATAGGCTGATGGCTGACCGCGCATTTCTTCGCCTGAACACAAATCGCATTGTAAATTATCAGCAAAATAATGTTGCCGCGCTGAAATGCTGCCGCAGACGGGAATGTCTGCCCAGGTGGAGAAGAGAGCCATCATAACCTGGTGTATATTACAATGGTTGTATGAGGCCCGGCTGGTTCGCCAGTGACGGTACTCTCTTCCTCGAGCGGTCCTCGGACCTGACTCGCATTTCTTGGTTGGACGGGGTGCTTGGGAGAATATCCCACCCCCGTCCCTGGGTTG
>JYFJ02008591.1:0-12553 GCA_000934665.2 Catajapyx aquilonaris | reverse complement strand
TGGCATCTCGGAGTGTCCTTCTACAGTTTTTTTGGGGGGGGGAGTCAGCATCTCGGAATGTCATTCTGCAATTTTTTGGGGGAGTCGGCTGGAGGCTGGGACAATGTTAAACAGCACTTCCATTTTTCCCAAAAATATGTTGAGTAATAGCGTCGGAATGGCATAATTGTGTCGCCGATAGGCTACATAGCGCCTAGGGTATAACCAGCCGCATTGTTGCCGCCAGAAGGGGTCTTACGAAAAGCAAGATGGCGGAGTTGAAAATCCTTTGCCTTGGTCCAGGCGGCGTCCAGTTTCCCAGCTAACCCAAGGCTCTCCCCCACCCCCTCCCTACCAACCTCCACCCCCCTCTCTGAAAAACCCCCTCACAGCTTCCCTCTCTCTCTCTCTCCCTTCCGCAGATCAATGCGCGCCGGATTACAGAGCTGGCCGGAAGTAGCGCCGGAAGTGCAGACGGGATGGACAAACACGCTTGGAAATAGGGCAGGGGGGAGGGGGGGGTGTCTGGACCCCCTCCTACTTCGGTGCATCTATGCAACTGTCCGCTCACTGCCTGCACTCAGTTTGTCGATAAGAAATCGTTAGGATTTTCAGGGTTGGACCATTTGGAGTTTCAGGTGGACCCTTGTTACTGGGCGAAGTATGCGGCGCGCAGTTATTGATGCTAATTTGGCTCCCAGAGTAATTTACATGCGGAGCGTAATGAAAATGGCTGGCGGCATGAATCTTATTTCTTGTAAATTATTCTGAATGCGTGTTTTTTTTCAGTGGGGGGCGGGGGAACTCCGAAAGACTTCCTACAGTTATGAATTATGAGTGCAAGACATAGCGCCAGAAATATTGTACCGGACAGGTGAATTAGCGACCAAGATGTAGAGATAAGAATGTTGGGTATGCAAATTGAATGGAATATGGTGATATGGATGACCTTACCAAATAATAGTGACCTGGTTGGGCCAGTAGCAGTCCCCCGTTATTTCCAAGCGTGCTGGGCCGCTAAGGGGTCGAAGTTGGAAGGGTTTTAGTGGGTTGGAGGGATGTGGGAGAGGGAGGAGTAGGGAGCACTGGTGGGTTTTTAGGTGGNAGTTGGAAGGGTTTTAGTGGGTTGGAGGGATGTGGGAGAGGGAGGAGTAGGGAGCACTGGTGGGTTTTTAGGTGGAGGTACAGAGAGTAGGGATGGAGAGTAGGAGAGGAGGAGGAGGGAGGGGGGGGGACAGGAGCTTGGACGTTGTCCCAAAGGATGTTGGGACCCATAATGCCTTGTTAGTGAGGGAAGGGGGAGGAGGTGTGCTAATGGCGTTATGGGGAGCCCAGGGGTGCCCACCATAAAAGGGGGCTGAGAGAGACCAATTTCCTCTTCTTCACAGCCTCCTTTTCATTTCTTATTATAACTCCAGGTGTCAACATGGCGGAAATGAATTGGGTTAGGTGTATTAGCGGTCAGGCAGACGGATGAAGCCATTTAGGGGGAAATTCCGACTTTTATTCTGCTTTCACTATGTAGGTTAATCAGATAGGATAACAATTGAGGCAGCAAACAATCCGATCAGATGTAATTGCCTCCCGTTTCTTTTGTAAAACATACTAGAGGAATTAATTGCGCGCAATTAATATCCGCTGATGCTTAGAGCTTCGCATGAGTTCTCCATCTCGGAAGACTGAGCACACTCTTGATGAGCTCCAAAACTTCTTTTTCCAGACTTTGGGATAGGGGGAAATTGGAGGTCAAGTTGGGTAGAGGGGAGGGCTAGAGGCTTGACTGACAGTTACATTATCAACTTTTCACTCAGTATGGGAGCCACAACCAGGGAGGATCCTAACTGTAGGGTGTTAAACACCCCAACTTTGCCACCAACTTGTAGGATGGAGAATATTGGACCGGTATCGCATGATGAGGTTGAATGAACACGAGCCTAGGATCCTCCTATGGGGGATACAGTTGGTATAGAGGAAGTGAGTGAGCCAGCCAGACTTGCTTCCTATAATAACTCCCCCGCCCTCCCCCTGATCCTCCCCGGCCCCTGCTGCCCACCCACTGCACGAATCCAGCCCGACCGCCCCTCCCTCCCAACTGGCCACTCCATTTGCTGAAGAATTCCAGACCTTAATTAAAACGCGCGGAATTAATCACGGGAACGCAAGGTTGTGCAATTCCCATCCAACTTGGAGGAGATTGATTACGAACGGAGGAGGAGGAAGGGGGGTGGGTTAGGAAAATGAGGAGAAATGGTCCTTCTAGGGAAAGAAGCTTGGTTTCATCTACATATAGCTGGACCTGTGTCCGGTTGCATTTTTGTACGAATGGTGAAAAAAAATGGAGGGGGCGGGAGGGAGGGGGGATGAAGATCATAAATTTGCCGGGGTAATGTTAAAAAATGAAACTCCACTCTTCGTTTTTTTTATTCTGAAACGGGAGGACTGCCAATATGAGCTGGCGGACAATGTGACGTCAGAGCTGGGCAACCATCCGTTCGTCCATTGGGGCTCGCACAGCATGTGGTTTTAATTGGAGTCTTTTAGGAGGCGAGTGCAGACGCGCCTGCTCTATTAAATAATAGAGAACCCCAGCCCAGGCGCCCTCCCCATTCGCTCATTAAAATCTACCCCCGTCTTGCCAGTTCAACCTCGTAACGATATAAACAGTTACCATTTTTTTTCAAGTTAAGGGCTGTTTATTTTCGACTTAAAACCCGTCGGTGCATACAGGCGAAATGAGTCGGTTCAAGTCGGTTATTAGTTGTTGGCCAGCTATGATTCTATTAGTGTTTCCGAGGCCAAGAATAGCTACTGTCCTTATTTGGAAGGCATATACCTTGAAAATGGAAGGGAATTTGTAGGATGCTAGGGAACTGTCAATTTCCACGGGTGAAGTATCCGAAGTGAAGCAAATGAGGGCCTGGAGAGATGAGATGAGGAGACTCTCGTGTTGGGGACATGTGATTAGACCAGGGCGGGCAGGTGGTCCTTCCCCAATCACTCTCCTGCCAAACTATCCTATTCTCTTCTGTCTGAGAGACCCTGCTGGCTGAGGTGAGCGATTCCATCTCCTGTACTGTAGACTCATTTCCAACTTTGGTCCGTCTCAGCGGTTTAGGTTCCATTTTTGGAACCAAGGTAGCGGCTTATAGGCTGACCAAGGAAGTTGTGCGAAAAGGTGCGAAATATGGGGAGCAAAAGCTAGTTTGGAGTGGTCCTTGTGACCCGGATCAATGCTTTGGAGAAAAGGGGGTGCAGGGAGGTGGGCTGACTTTGTGCGCGGCATATTTGCATTCCATCATTAATTAATTGGCTTCATTGAGGCGCGAACTGGGCTTAACCAGGCAGCGGTGTGGACGAGGAAGGGAGGTGGGGTAGAGGTGGGTGGCTGGCTGGTTGGCTGGGTGGGTGGGTGGGTGGGTTGGGTGGGTTGAAGTGTGGGGGGGTGCAGCCCGGGCCCCGTTCTACTTTGTTCCCCGGGGCCTTTGGGCCGCCCTTGTGTCCGCCGGCCCCCTACCGCCCTTTGATGAATGATTGAGCCGCCAGGGCAGCGTGTGAACGGGAGCTGTTGCCCTGGACCCATACACGCCCTGTTTGCTTACCCTGAATCATTCAGCCTCTTCCTGCTGCTGCTGCTGCCAGGGATACACCCTACCAACCCACCACCCCACTCGCCAAACATCTCTACCCACCTGCAGCTACCTTGGTCACAACCACAAAGATATCAAGCTGTTTCATGCTGCCTATGCTATCCTCCTCTGTGCGTATTATTATTACTCCATTATTATGTTATGGAAATTACATTTTAAACATATTAAACTCGTGCAATTTTACATTCTCTCGATGCTGAATCATGGATTGCGCACATTACAACCTGAGTTGTTCTGTGAAGCAACGATGTGTAAATGTTTCAAGTCAAACATGTGAAGGAACTTTTAGCTAGAGATATACTTATAAAATGCGACTTTTGTTGTTTTAAGCATGTATATAGGTAAGGCTTCCTATATTTACAGGGAGAGAGAGACTGATGGCTGTTTTCCAGATTGGGTTTATCGGCTTCTCAGGCAGTGTGAACCACATGCATTAAGCTTGTTATGACCCTCCCTATAAGCCAGTTGAGGTGAGAATCGCCTGATGAGCAGTAGAAACCGAAACGCTATATCTGATAAACTGCCGGCACCGGGACTCGACCTGGGTTGCCTATATGATGAGCACGGCCATATATGATAATGGAAAAAGTACATATTTACCGTCGGGCTTAGGATCCTTTCGAATTTTTAAGAGTAAATTATGTTATTTGAATATGGCGATAATCTCAACCCAATTTTCGTTTTGGGATCGACGTGAGCGGTAGGGAACATCCTGCTGGTTAGACAACTTTTACCACGGGTGGTTGGGAGGTGTCATAACCAGCAGGGTATTACTTAATGTTCTCCATAATGTATCCGAAATTGCCAAAACTTGTATATTCCAGTATGCGCCTACCATCCATCCAAGCATTATCTAAAGCTTGTAAGGAAATAATCATGGCGGGCTGTCAATTTCCAGCCACCTGCTGGACTCAACATAGCGGAACCCTACCGACTGAACTGCACACAACATGAAAAAAACACGCTATAACTCGGCTTAATCGCCTGCTAAAACGGAACCCAAATAATACAAACGTGCAAGCATACGCGTATTTACATACACTCATACTGTAAAGATAGACAGCCAGCAGACCACCTTTATATACAAGCCTGACCTACAACACCTGCCCGTTTGCCAACGTCATTTAGAGCCGCGATTTTTATAGGCAATTAACTCTGCTTGCGATACCACTCATATGTGTAGCCTGTTTAGAGTACCTAGCAAGAGGTCCGCATCACGTATGCTGCGTTTGGTTAAAATTGAAAGCGCTTGATGGCAAACGGTGCCTTGTGAACATGCCCAGTTTGTTTCCATATCTGACCGATCATATTGAAATATTGATGTGTCCTAAGTTGCATCGATCTATACATTAACAAGAAAGCGTGCGACCCAATCCATCTGCAATGTCGTTTGCATCAAATATGTCGGATGTAGTCTTGAGAGACCACCCCCCTGTGCCTTAGCGTTATGGCCGCCAGGCAATTTCTAGAGTAATGCGGATGTGAAAGGCTGCGGTAGAGCGCACATATAGAGTGGATCTTGGGCGAATGTGCGAATGCAATCCATCCGTCCCTGGAGGCGACGAATTCGCGGAAGTGGAGGCCATGCAGCCTAATGGCGAAAGATACAAACTTGCGTTTGGGGTAAAGTTGAGTAATATGTTGGGAGGGTGGGAGTTGGGNGGGGGGGGGGGTTGGAAGTTTTTAGGTTGGATGTGGAGGGGAGTTGGTAGTTGAAGGGTTGCTATAGGAGAGGGGCTAGCTATAGGCGAGATGGACTCGGGGCGAAGGCGGGGCGGGAGCAGACGGTGCAGAGCCTGCGCCAGTGCCCCGCCAATAGCGAGGAGTTGGAGGCCGAGCCTAGCTTTGCTAAGCGGTGGAAAATTGCCAAAGGGAAGCTGAGACCAGCAGAGAGGTAGGCCCGGCTTCTGGGCCTCGCCACTACCTTCTCGAGCTTTTACATGGGAAATGTTTGAGGGGCGGAAAGAGGGGGGAGGAGGAGAGGGGAGAGGGTTGGAGGGTTGGGTGGGTGGGTGGGTAGGGGGTGCATGAAAACATTGATCCTTCCCTCTCCTGGAGCCGGCAGCAGCCTCCACTTGCAAAAGGGAGGCTGCTGCTGTGTTCCACTGCAACTCCCCTCATGCATGTCGTACATAAGTGGGCGCCACCAAAAGGGTCTCATGGAGGAAACATGAAGCCAGGAGGCCGGAAAAGGCTGTTGGAGAGTCCCTAAAGAGACCGAGTCAACTCCAGCCCGACAGAGCTATTGTACACCCACTAACTTTGCCCCCACGCAGGCACTTCTTTCGCCAAACCGGACCTGGGCCCCCTTTCACCAGGACCCGCTTTTCTACACGCTGCCTCGCTAACTCCACAAAGGCCTGCCTGGTTAAGAAACCTAGCCAACGACTCATAACTATGCACAAGCTGAAAGGAAATGAAGGGATAAACAAGTGGTGGAACTGGATGGATGGATGGATAGGTGCCTGGCTGGCCTATATCGACAGCGCCTCTTGGCCTGACCATAATAAGACAATATTTGCTGTACTGTCTGCCTAACTTCGAGTTGACCTTTTTTCTGAGTGGACCACTGTTGAGGAAACACAGTGGCGTCATCCAAGAGTTGCAAAATTAATGATGTGTAATATACGCAATAGTGAACTTACTAGACGAGTTTAGGTGAATTGATTTTGATTCCTGCCAGCGGCAATTTTCTCTTCAAAAAAATATAAAACATGGAGTATCATTTTTCTCATTGGCCTAATTCCCGGCGGTCATTGAGTTGGATTTTTTTTACGTTACTTTCGGAATCAATAATCATTACAGACCTTGAAGCGATGCAAAACGGCAAGCCAACCGAGCGTAGGAAATTTGCAGGTATATAATAAAAGTTGATGGCGTAGGGTGCAGTGCGAGATAAAGAAGACTCCCACCCTGACCACCCCCAATGTGGCCCACCCCTCCTCCCATCTGTCTCCCTGACCCCCATCCCACCCCTCAGCCCACGCCAGGCGCCTGTCCCTCATTATTCCCCATAAACCACACACAAACTGATTACACAGTCCATTACCTTCGCTTTTGAATGGAATCGGACATCTCCCCGTTTCATTTACAAGTTGATTGCCCGTATTTCCAAGAGTGTCCGTAAATAATAACGAAGCAAAGTTACTCTCCACGCTCGGCCGCTTTGTAAAACAAACAAAAATGTTGCTTGCAGGCTCAAAGTCGGAATAAGCGGGGCGAAGGGGTCGGGTATTTAATCACGGGGAGATGAGATGAATTTTTCAAAATGTTTGAAAACGGTAGCTGCTACCCCCCGACCCTCCACCCCTCTCCTTCCCCTCCATTCCCCTCGCCCTTTCTACCCCCCCTCTATTCCCCCCCTTCCTATTCCAGCACCTCTCATTTAAGACTATACAACAGTACTAATAAATGGTCTCATGGTGTCCTGTTGCTGGCAAAAATCCCATTTAGCTCTAACCAGCCTGTTGCGTAAGTCGCATGGGGTGCATTTGTATGAACGGAAAACGCGTACACGCGCATTCTGCCATCCTGAAACTATTATATGATGTCCTGCACAACCCTGATGCCCCCTGGGTGCAAGTCCCTGCTTTTCCCAGCAGAAACAATTGTCGCAACGATTCTATATGACTGCGCGCTTCATTGGTACGTTTGTTCTGCTGCACCATGGCACCACACGTTAGTTTGCACGTGAAAGTGGAAAGCCATCGCATTTTTTTTATTTCATTTTTTCTCTCTCTACGGAACATGATGGGTCTGAAAGATTAAGTGCCCGGACAGGCTCGGTTGGCCCGGTGACGCCCTGAAGGAAGATAAAAAAAAACTGAGCTCCTCCTGGTTTTACCTCCCACCCACTTGGCAATATTTTCGCAATCCTTCTTCCGCCGAAGTAAATTCCCCACGAACCGCTAGGCCATAAAGACCAGCCTTTACTTTCTGTGGACGCTCATAATGTAGTACACCGCTAGTTCAGCATCCAAGATGGCAACCGCTATATCCTCCTCTCTCGGGTAGCCAGTCGCCTCCAGAACTCTTCTCTGCTATAGAACCAGTCTCCCCCCTCATACCCACATACACGTAATAATCATTCAAAGTGTAGTTGAATCGCTCATGCTCTCGTCCGTTCAAAAAAAAACTGGCCTACTTTACATTTCAAAATAATAATTAACAATTAAAATGACCCTACCTCCTGCGTTATGATAATTCTCACCAATCTATTACAGAAGCGTAGGTTCCAAATGTTTATCCTACAAGTCCGCCAACCTATGTGCCTCTCTTGTTCCCCCAAATGGCCTGCTTCACAGGGGCATCCTTTTACGCCTTGTATGTATGCAACCTGGTGAAGAATAGAGGTGCATAGGTTACCGGACTTGTAGGATCAGGGGGTTTGAACCGAGGTTTCTTTTGGTGAGAAAAAGTTTGGTAAGGTGAGGCTGCCAGCAAAGTCCTCTTTTTATATCCTGCCCGGACATGGAAGAAGTGATAGCTTCCAAGATATGAACGACACTAAAAGACGCGTCCGAATTTCTTCCCCAATTGCTTTCCCCTGCTTCTTTCCATTTATATTTATGGCGGTGGGGCAGTAAAAAGCGGGTTTTGTGGGCACGGGCTTGGAAATAACAAGGGTGGTGGGGAATGACAAGAGGCCCCGTGAGTGTCCTCGGGAGGTCGCAAGCTTGTCTTTTACGTCATCATCGCTCGTTGCCTGATAAAAAGCCTCTTGGACCGTCCCTGGATTTGACTCAGCCTTTATAGTTTTTTATTTTTGTATTTTAAGAGCGGATCCGGTTTGGATGCTGCGAAGGTGCCCTCCTTTTCCTCCACCCCCCCCCCTCCTCCACCCTATCCGAACGGCTTTCCTTCTAATAACCTTCTCCTACGCTTCTTTTAGGCCTTTTTTATTGCCTCCAGAACCATCATCATTCCCCACGGCCTATAGATGGATTAGAGCGAACTTTTCCCCTACGAAACTTTTGTGACTTCCACCAATTCCTTGAATGACCCATAAGTCCAGAGCCATTTTTGCTCCCTTTTAATCTGCATCGGCCCTTTATTCCCATCCATTTCGGAGGGTTGTTTCTTAGATGGATCACTCGGAATGCTTCATTGCAGCAGGAGGTCCGAACGGTACGGTGCTAGCACACGTGTGCAAGTGCAACATTTTGGACCGATATGAGGACCAGAGTTTGGTTTGGTGCAAAAGAGGACATGGGGGAATGACCATCCGCCACCCCCTGTCAGCAACACCCGCCAGTTTACTCCCAAAGTGCTGCCTTTTCCAATCTGTCGCCAGCCGTAAAACCTGTCAAACATGTGTTAATGTGGCAAGGCGACCCAGGCATAAAAGGAATGAGACGGGCTAATTTCTTTGCTCGGAGACAATCTCGCTGGCGGGCTGGAAATGATGGCGCCTTGCCACCCACACCCATAAAAACTGATCAAACATTGCTTGTCGCGGCCGGGGGTTATCGCCACTAGGGATCGCTCAGGTCAACCCGATCCAGACTTTCCGGAAACTCATACCCTTGCCAGGAGAGGACTCAACATGAAGATGATTGAAATAGCTGATCTAGGAGTACCAGGCAGCTCGGTCTAAAGAAACATTATGCTGCCAATGTACCTTACCCCGATTTAGGCTGGGAGGACCACCACATCATGTTTGTCACCTGTTAATGTCAGTGTTGCATGTTAAAAGCGATTGCGTTAGGGGTTGTCGATCAAGTACGTCACGTACATTTGCTGCTTTTTAGACACTCCCTACCCCTATGCCACACACAGTCACGCTGAACTTGACCACCTCCAACTTTCATTTTTCTCCATAATAATTGAGACTGGAAATATGGGGGGGGGGGTCAACACTTCGCTTTTATTTACATTTAAGTTGTTTGAATGGCCCCTAAGAAGGATCTTGGGCCTTATGGGGTAATTTTTTAAAAATAATTAAAAAAGTTGTTTGAATTGTAGACGTTCCACTTACGGATGGTTGCATGGCATAAGGATAAGCCTAACCAAAACTTTTTTTGACATCTAGTACTTGATGAACTTTCCGTTTCTTAACTGCCAATTCTTCTAAGCTAATCTCTTCAGTGAAGCCATAACCAGCCCCGGCATTATTTCCCTGCTACTTCAACCAAAAATCTATTATGCGCATGAAGAACCGCCGACATGTTCCTTCGCCCCCTCAGTTTTTTTTTTTTTTTCCTCCATCCGACATAAGGTCATTCCACTGACTTGCAGGCGTCTCTACGTTTGAATTCCGAATGAACGGCCGAAAAATGCGGATAGTAGGGATATTCTTTTGTGAGCTGAAAATTTTGGCAAGAACCCTGGCAAAATTCCGCTGCACATGCACAGAAGCCCCCCCCCCTCCCCCTCTCACTCTGGTGTTCCTCCTGCTCCGGCCGCCAACTCAATTGAAGGTGAGTCCAAATTAGCGTCCAGCTGCTTGTGAAGGGAGGGCTGCGGGGGAAAATTCATGAGCCACTCCCAAACGAGGGGAGTGGAGTGGGAACTAACTGCACAGAGAGAGAGAGAGAGAGAGAGAGAGAGAGAGAGAGAGAGAGAGAGAGAGAGAGAGAGAGAGAGAGAGAGAGAGAGAGAGAGAGAGAGAGAGAGAGAGAGAGAGAGAGAGAGAGAGAGAGAGAGAGAGAGAGAGAGAGAGAGAGAGAGAGAGAGAGAGAGAGAGAGAGAGAGAGAGAGAGAGAGAGAGAGAGAGAGAGAGAGAGAGAGAGAGAGAGAGAGAGAGAGAGAGAGAGAGAGAGAGAGAGAGAGAGAGAGAGAGAGAGAGAGAGAGAGAGAGAGAGAGAGAGAGAGAGAGAGAGAGAGAGAGAGAGAGAGAGAGAGAGAGAGAGAGAGAGAGAGAGAGAGAGAGAGAGAGAGAGAGAGAGAGAGAGAGAGAGAGAGAGAGAGAGAGAGAGAGAGAGAGAGAGAGAGAGAGAGAGAGAGAGAGAGAGAGAGAGAGAGAGAGAGAGAGAGAGAGAGAGAGAGAGAGAGAGAGAGAGAGAGAGAGAGAGAGAGGTACACAGAGGCACCGAGAGAGAGAGAGATGGATAGAGAGGCTAGGTTTCCAGCAGGCTCCGATTGGCAAAAGTCCACTCGGATTGTCCATTTTGGCTGGGAATGCAGGCCAGCGGCCCCTGTCCCACTCTGGTGCTGTGGAACCCCCCCGACTTAAACAAGGGACATTAGTCACTCCGAATCCCTGTCCGATTCGGTCCCCCCCGTTTTAAGAAAGTGGCACTGTTAGGCCGCCTGCTCATGAAGCCGCCAGTGTTCATGAAGGGCAATCTCACGCTGCGAGATGCATGGCTGTGTGCCTACAGATTCATTTTTCACCCGCTTCCCGCCACTAACGTTGAACAACCTTGTTGCAAGTTGACGATGCGAAAATACGTATTAGATTCACATTGCACAAGCCAATGTTGTGCCAGAGATTATTCTGCTACGATTATGTGCGGGCGATACAACCATTCGTGTATTGATGGATACTGAAGTCTTAGAGTAGTATACACAGTGTCACATACCAATGAAGGGGGTGAGCTAAATTAAAGTAGACTTTAACTACACGCCGAACATTTTCAGCGACAAATAGGTTGGAATCGTCAGTGGTAGTTACGTATTCTAACGGCACGTAAGCTTCGGGTAGGTTCTACTGGGCCATCATTTTCACTCTATAGGTTCACCTTAGAGCGAATTAGTGTAAGTGAATCGAGTGGGGGGAGAGAGAGAAAAAAAGATCGCCTTTTCAGCACCTCGGTCTTGGCCGTTTGACTAACTGCAGGCAATCTCCTGATGGAAGACGGCAGACAGACAGTTAAAACACCCAGTCGTAAACGAAGTAAAAGGAGGAATGGTTGGTTGGCCCACCTTGGCGTCCCCAATTTCATCTCGGAATCCCACGCTAGGAACAAAGGAAAGAGAGAGGAAAAAAATGAGAGCCAAAGTGCAGTTTCTCGCCCGCACCTTCGGGAAAGTTGGTAGGATTGCAGTTAGATCCTCGGCCATCTCCCACGTCATAAAGTGCAAGCCGGCAGGAAGACAAACCAAACTCCAAAGTGGAAAGACTTGGGGAGAAGGGGGGGAGTGGGGGCTGCGGGATAGGGGGGAGACTCTCAACCCTCCCCTCCAACCCCTCGCTCTTTCGCCATCGTCTTCTGGGTTAATAAAAACAGAAATTAAGTTGGGGAGGCGCCCCCTATAAAAAAAGAAACGAGGAAATGACGTTGGGCAAACACCCCTGTAAAAGTAGCCATTCGGAGGGAAACACGGCCGGGAGACTTGGCTATGAAATGAGTTATGGATGTCTTTGGAGGTCTAGGGCGCAGAGCAACAACCATACAACCACCCTCACGCATATCTGTCACATACTCCTCTGGGAAAGCGGTGTACCGACTACATGACAAGTGTTGGTACTCACATATCTATTTTGAGCTTTTGTCAGAAAGTGAGGCTTTTCTACGATAGCGTGTCACGTCAGACTACACCGGAGGCAGGAGACAGTCACAAATGTGGGGTTGGATTCATCCATCTTGCTCTTGCTCTTCATCAAGTGGGATTCCCCTGTCCACTCACGGACCAGAGAAGAATACTTTCAGCAGATAGACTGACTATACTCATAAAATAATCAAGCGATGAAACGCTGCGAAAATGGCACGAGTTCAACTAGCGCAATCAGCATATTTTTTTTAAACTCTGAGAAATGAGAGTGTTTATAATCACCTATCGCCATGTGGTTTGCTATATTTTACCCGGATAATAAGACGCTCCATATGTTTTTTAAAAGTCGAGCCCTTGTTGCTCTGAGATGCGGTTGGGCGTAAAAGGCTAGCTAGCAGGATCGGCTGGCAAAAAGACCCCAACAAAATCCTTCAGGATACGCGATCGTATCCTGCGAATGTCTTGGGGGAAAGCGCATTCACTCGCCCATC
>JYFJ02008590.1:0-11972 GCA_000934665.2 Catajapyx aquilonaris | reverse complement strand
TAGTCGAGTACCTCTGGGATTATTTTCACCAAGATCCGAGGCGGTCTAGCAACATTTAGGCCCACTTGATTCGGAAAGACCCCTAGTAAACCGTCCAAAGTTTTAAAACGACATATCTCAAAAACTGTACGTGATAGAGAAAATCTGTCGCCAGATTCCGATTCAGCACCCCAAAATCCATAAAAATCACACAAAAGTTTTCAAGAGAGTGAAATAAAGTTGTTTTTTTTCGCAGAACAGTGTTATTTGCTAATTGGTTCACTCTCGCAGGCATGGGAATCACTGAAAATGTGATCTCTGATCAGCAAGCATAACACAACGCCTGTTTCCTTGAATGACTTCTATTACTTTTACCATTGGAGATCAGAACATTCCCATTCCCATCACAGTCCCATTCATATATCACCTCACAACACACATTGAGGTCACACAAGTTTCACAAACAAATCACATTTTAAGTAATATGCATATTGTGTGGTGGTATTCCAGTGTCTGAGAGATTGCTTTCCAAACATATGCTTACATATTTTCCATGCAAATGCCACAGACATAAATTAAATGTAGGAAACTGATAAGAAGTGGACCACATGCTCTTCAGAGGTCTTATTTTCAGTGATGTTCCATGCATAGATATTAAAGATCTATGGTTCCATGCTGCTGGGGGTGAACTGACTAGCAAATAACATCATCGAGTTCCATACACTCACGACACTTTCTATCATGTTTGTGAAGTGTTGTTAAAATCATTGGGGATCAGGAAATTTTTCTCTGAGAGTGATCGGGTTGGTCTGGCTATACCCTAATAGGACATAACTCATTCCGCCCACTCCTCCACTCCAATCCTTAACCCGGCGCACTTCCTCAGTGTGACTAATGAAAGTGGTGACAGTTTCAATTATTATTAGTTGTTGTTGAATATGATACAAGATGTCTTGTGTTCTGTGAATCTGTGATTTCTGTTTTTTGTTGTTGATGTCGTGTTCTTTTTTGTGTGTGTTTGGGGGAGGGGGGGGGGGGCGTGAAGGGATGGGTGGTATGTGACTGAATGAATCCAGTGGCAGGAATTCTTGAAAAGAAAAGTTGAAAAGAAATCAGACAAAATCAGAGGTATTTTCTCTGAAGTTTCTACCAATTGTATATATTGTTATTTTTAAAATAAAATTTATATTCCAATCATTTTGTGTTTCATGAGGCCACAGCAACACACTGCTGAAGTGTTCAAATCCACTTGAGAATGTCTTTTTAAAGATGGGGTTGTCATGATATGTCTGGAAGTGATATCCTTGTTAATTGCTGATCACAGCTGGGATCAGAAGACAGACCAAGTCCTTGCTGTTCTCATCCTGCAGTTCCCAGCGCACAGTGAGGTGGATCTGGAGTGAAATATGAGATGTTCTCAATGTGATTTTTCAATGAATAGTAATTAACAAATCAAGTACTTACATTTGGATAGGATGAGTGTACAGGAATGGTGGTGTGATACTTATACGTGTTTGAGGGCTTGAGTGGACATTGGAGCCCACATCCATCACACGCATTGCTCTGTGGTAGTGGAAATGGAATGGGGATGCCTCCAATAACTCCATGGACATTTGCTGTCACTTTCTGCGCCTGTTCCACTGCGGTGAGCATATGCAAATTATAGTCACAGATTAGGAAAAAATTGAAACTGAAAGTGTGTTTCATAACAAGGCCAAGCATGATCTAAGAATGGAGCCATCATCACATTAATAATTCCATCACCATAATGTCACTTTAGCTGAATGCTGTGTGCTAAGACATTCTCAGAGTACAGGAATTGATCTAAATATTGGGTTATAAAATTCTACGCATGAATTTCTTTTATTCTGCATGCTACAGTGTGATGCTAACTGAATATTGTACCAAGGTATTTTCAAGTTGTTAATTAAATGAAAATATTAGGTTGATTAGGTATTATGGTACTGGTACATGCTTCTGTACCAATTCATTAATGGCAATATGACTTTAAATTTCAGGAATGATCTCGTGACTTTGGGCATACAGCACGTAATTAACATTAATTGTTCGATGTCTGCAACCAGTATTATTACTACTTTTGCAATACATGGTTTGGTATTGGTCGTATTGGCCATGCTAGAGCCAGCAGACCTCCCAGAATGCACGTCGGGCACCTCCCACTTTTCAAATTTTCACACAACTCCTGGTTGCCAGATGGCAAAAGTGACGTTTTTGAAAGAATGTTGCTACCAGTACTTGATAAAACAATTACATACAAAAATGCATCTTATCGTAATATCAATTTACATACAAAAAGCACAAGCACTGAAGTATTATGTCCTTTGGCAGTGTAATGTTTTTAATGAGATAATGTTCGCTTCACTTGGTACCCTCACTTTCTCCTTGGAGCATACATGGAAATTTGAAAAGTGGGAGGTGCCAGATGTGCATTCTCGGGGAACCGCTGGCTATAGCATCTGGAAGTAAAGACTACACCTTTCATGGCATGAAAGTTTTATTCTAGTCTCTCTCAGCTGTTCTCTCCCCCTTCATTGCAGATGGTTTTTCTTTCTTCTCAGAAAAAGATTCGTTACTGGCACTAGTGTTTGTGTTGACAGACATTTGGTACAAAAAAAGGGCCAAACCCTTGAGACACACAAAACCTGTCTACCACTCTAAAAGCACAAGACATAGTGGAGATATTGCATTCTTTTATAGTCCATTGCACTCAGGAGATTGAGGCTTAACAGGAAAAGGATGTTGACTATTGGACACTTTCTAAAGAGAGTAATTTTTCATTTAGTGACATTGTTGTAATATATGCATTAAGGTCTGCAACCTCCACATGGTATGAGTATGAGAAGGTAAGAATAATTTTAGGTGTGTGGACCATTTATGAGCTCCCTTACCTGAAAATTCTGCATTGATTGTACAGTACAATAGTTCTTAATAATCATTCAGGGATTAAATGGCATACATGTCACATTCTGTAGGTAACATGATTGCATTTTGCATAAACACCTAACAAGTATTGGTTCAAAATTCTTACCGGTATTGTACAGGGTGGGGCAAAACTCATGGGCGGATAAAAAGGATGCAGCATGGCATTTAAGTAATTAACTATTATATTTAAAAAAAATTACACTACACAGAGTAAGATATGGCATTTATGGATTAAGGTCCAAAAAAGTCACTTCTTGAAAACAACACTGGATAAATGTCCACCTTTGAGGGCAACACATTCCTCCAAGCGCTGGACGAAACCCTTCATAAGGCTATTCAGCATGTCCAGGGGAATGTTTCTCACGGCGTGTCTTATCTAATCCTTAAGATCAGTCAATGACTGAAGACATGTGGCGAACACCAAACTCTTCAGGTACCCCCACAAAAAGAAGTTGGGGGGTGGTCAAATCCGGCGACTGCGGCGGCCATGGAGTGTCCCCAAATCTCGAAATGACCCTCCCAGGATACATTTGGCTTTTAATTTGTTTAGTGTTTGCCACACGTCCTCAGTCATTGGCTGATCTTAAGGATCAGATGAGACACACCGTGAGAAACATTCCCCTGGACATGCTGGAGAGCCTTATGAAGCGTTTTGTCCAACGCTTGGAGGAATGTGTTGCCCGCAAAGGTGGACATCTATCCGGTGTTGTTTTCAAGAAGTGACTTTTTTGTATCTTGATCCATAAATGGCATGTCTTTCTCTGTGTAGTGTAATTTTTTAAAATATAACCTTTCATTACTTACTCCATGCTGCGTCGTTTTTATCTGCCCGTGACTTTTGCCCCACCCTGTATAAGTTATAGACATTTTGTAGTCAATAAATGACACTTACTTGAGATAAATTGGATGGTGATATTGGCATCTGTTCCTTTATGTAGAGTGCAAGGTAGATTTTGGCACCCTGATATAGATACGCTTAATAACTTCGCACCCTTTGATCCTGTAAGTAGAAGAAGAATCAGTTAGTGAGGCCTACCCGTCCGGGTAGGATCCAAAGTAGTGTGTATGGAAAGCGCACATTATTTCACTGATACATGATTTCTTACAGCCACAAAGAGCAATATTTCTCCTCACAGTCAGACACCCGTCAAGGCATGAATCGTCATTCTGTGAGCCTTTATTACCTTGGATGGCCAAAGTACTGGATTTGTAAAATGACATCATGCCTTAGGATAAAATTTCATGTCAGTCATTCAGCCTTGTGAATAGCCACTTCCAGTACAGTCCTTGCTGCTACTCAAATTGTGTATCTTTTGAGAATACTTTCAATATTTACGAATGATCAAAGTGTATTTATATATTTGCTAATTATGCAGAATTAGCAACCGCTTTTCTATTCATGATTAGCATCCCCCCAAAATTGAGAATTTGTGCTGCAAATCAGCATGATCGCCATTTGAGGATAGGTATATACGTAGCTCACAGCCGTGTTCAATATATTTGTGTTGGTTTCAAGTCTTCTTCCACAAAAAAAGGCCACAATTGACGTCACTTCAATAAAAATTATGCAGTATGCTTGAATGTTCTGAAAATCGCGGCTGCCTATGAATTGGAACATGTCTTTAAAAATGGAAACTGTTTCATGTCTTTTTGGACTCCTAAGGCTGCCGAAGGCACTATAACTGCACAAGCAAATAAACGCAATCCACCACAGGTCGATAAGATTCCCTCGAGTGATAGCCTCAATTCTCCTGGCACGTGTGGCAGAGCACTGCAATGCAACCTGAATTTTGACAACAACAGATGTTCCCCTCTTTTAAAAAAAAAAATCAGGGCAGTTAAAAATAAATGCAAAAAGCTCAGGCAGTGTGTTCGATGATAAACCCTGAACTTGGTTATTAATTATTAATTTCAGTTTACCATCGATTATAAGACCGGTCCTTTCTGAAGTCAGGAGATAGCAACCCAATTTTACTCTGGTGCAACATTATTTTTAAGCCATAGAAAGCTTGATGCGCGAAAATTATGTCATATCGTCTGTCGACCACTTTTGATACTACCTACCATTAGCTCTTGATACTACCCACATCCGTTTACAATTCGCGGGAAATAACCTGGATGACTAGCGGTAGACTGCATGGCCGTGAAAATATTCCGCAACTCTTGGCACAGCCTCAAGGCTGTATCGCAAAACAAAGGTGCCAGAAAGCGCAACACACACAAACCTCAATTACGACCCACAAGTAGCGGTAAAACACGTTTCTGACAGGCATAATTTGACCCAACTCAAGCCCTCACAAAAAAAAACACAAAAAACAAGATATACACACCACAATCCTTGATTGGCAGGGATGAAACGGACAATATGACCATTCCGGCCAAGATGAACTGCGACAAAACCTTCATGATGGTAGCAGAACTCTGACCTCTGTAGTCACACGACGAACAAACAGCAAGGCTGGCAGTAGAATGATTTGAAGAACAAGGAATGCGTGAGGATCAGTCCCGCCTCTTAGCTTACTCATGTATGGGCTCACTGCCCGGGAGGTTTTTATCTGCAAGGAGTTTGGGCTCACGTGACTCCAAATCATCTAGAGGGCTAATGCGTCATGATGCAGGGTGACCTAACAGCATAAGGTTCCTCTTAATAAAGTGTGGTTTTTGGCTTCAAAAAATAGGTTGCCATGCTTATGGTGACCTGATTCGTATTCGTGTACACCTGCAGAATTGATTAATCGATTGCGAAGGCTGTTATTGTAACTACTGTTTGGAACGCAGTTGCGCATAATGGAGGCTTCGGATTTTATTATACTGGTGTTATTATTCATTCCTTTCTCATGTTTGCGGGCAAAGTCGTATCTGAGACAACACGTGTTATCTATGACCCAACTGCGATGTAATGCAGAATTATTCGCTTATCAAAGATTACAGTGTGAATGTATACTTTAGATAACATGTGGTTCTGACAAATAATGATAATCGTATTATATATCGAAGGCAATGACACCTTATCATCCTTTTATGTTGGTGTTGCTACTTGCCTTCTGTGTAAATACTGTAAAAGAAAAGCAGGAATATGCTATCGCTGTTCCAGTGTACAGGGTAGTAGTTATTTACAGTGTGACAAGAGCATGCAAATTGAAAGCGTGATACTCATATCGGTGAGATGATTGTACTGTACTATACTTCACGTTCATGAGGATGAGACTCGTGGTCAATATTATCTGGGAGCTAACTTTGCAGTGTTTTCCAGCCGGATTTCACTTTCGGAACGATCCACAGTCCTGAGGTCATAGGTCGTGACATGAAACCGATACCAGAGAATATTTAGTTATTGAGAGATAGGGTCGGTATTTTGTCATTAAGTAAATATTAAGTAGAGTCTTCTAATACGTCCAGGGAAACATCTTGTATCGCACCAACAACTTGTACAAACAAAAAACTGGATTAAATTACGTTATTTTATTCGTGTTGCGCTATGTTACATATATTCCAACAGCTGACTGCAAAAATTAGCCAAGGAGCAAGCGGCTGTAGGACTTTGTTTGCGATAAGTTGCCATATGATACTCACAATGAATAATTGATTTCGAGATATGAGAGTTTGAAGTCAGAAGACTCCATCATCCTGATGTCACATGCAGTCCTTAATTTAAGATTTCAGATCTGGTGTCTCCATGGTCCCGTGGCGGTGATGCAAATCCCATCTGGTCCTACCATCTGAAAGTATGGCTTCAATCTGATCTGATGGTTTGAAGCGGTTTGAAGGAATATTCTCAATTTCGTAGAAGGCGCGTTACGACAGATGGCGCTGATGGTGGCGCCATCTGGACAGGACAGGGAACGCGGAACGTGGGCCATGATGGCCGACCTGCTGCACGTGTTGATGAAGCTCCGTGTTGAAGCCACCATGGATATTTCTCTTGATTAGGTTCTTTGACGTCTCTTTTCTCACGTTGCGTTTGTGTGAAACTTGTGACCAGAAGCTGGGCACAACTGAACAACAGCGGTCCTCTCTGATACCTCGGCACCTGCTCGAAATAGGACGTCATTTGCTGTGTGTGGGTAACTTGTTGAGGTAGGTATTGGTTAACTGACGATACTGAAGATACTAACAGGCGAGTGGGCTTTTATGCAGCCGAATTATGACATTTCTGTGATTAATGCGTTGTGCTCTGTTTAAAGTCGAAAAATTGGTTGTGGCATGCAGGAGTGGGAATGGCCAGTAAGGCATCCTTGGGGAGGTCTATTTGTTGTGAGAGGGTGTAGTTAAGGTGTAACACTAGTGTAAGTACTGCATTCATTTCAGTGCGTGGGAGCAAGAGGTGTGACTGAGCTATGACGGCCGAAGTCAAAACCCTGCATCTCGGCTCTTTGCCATTTCGGATATTCGTGTTTGAAGTTTCCATTATCATACATGGAAGTGCATGGTTTAAATGTGTCAAAAACTTTGTAAGGGTTGCTCCTACGGCTTTGTACCAAAAGGTGTGGCTTGCAAAGAGGAGTGCAATGGTACTTTTATCTCCATTTACATGATTTTGGAAGATACAGGGTTTTCACTTGGGGTGTCAGAGCTGCTTTCCATTAGGTTATGGTGTAAAATCTGGTGCACACACTGATTGGAGAGTGGAAGGTGTAAGCAGTGTAAGGCTTTCACTCACCAGCAAACACTGTTACAGTGTTAGATGGGCCTTTACACTACACTGGCTAATAAATAGGTGCATGAGTTACTGTCCAGAACCAGATAAGGTGGTCGCATTTTATGCAGCGCACCTTCTAGATATAGTTACCGGTAATGCAAGTGATTGCTTATTTGAAAACAAAATATATTGAGAACTGAAAATGAGTTTTGTCAACATCGCTCAACAACCCCAATATACAGACAATACCCATGGTGAAGTCCTTCACATTGTTGATGATTCAAAATGAAATATGTGAGGAAAAGTAGATGGATTACTGATTTTTGAAATCAAGCTTCAAACCCAAGCTTACTGAAGTTACCATATTTCAGGTATTCAGATATTTGATCAAATCAAAACAATATCTTTATCATGCATTTATTAAAACTTGCTGTTTAGGAAGCCATTTGATAGGGACTGTTGCAGACTCCTGTAGTGCTTAAAACTTCAGTGTGTGAATAGGTGGAGTAAGTTGAACAGCAGATGTGTAAAGATGGTTACACACCTTCAGTATTGCTCCAAGGAAGAGTAGTGCTCTTGTGAACAAGAGAAAAATGCAATAAAATTGTTTTGAAATGGGCTCTTTAGGATGGTGTTTGAGAGGATAGTTTACAGATTCATCTGCGACTCATAACTTCAGAGATACTGTATATTGGTAGAGTGTGGGTAGGTTGCACAGCATCACTTTTGTAAAGATGGTGGTGCCTCATAAGACTTCACCAAGAAGGAGAATGGTGTTATTCAGTTTTGTGCATAGCAGGAACAAAATCCATCAAAATGTAACCAAGAATGGATGAAAAATAGTGGTCTGTCACTTATCTTTCACTCATGTGCCAGGGAGTGATGTAAATAATTCCTGGTGTCATAGCTCAGCGTAAGCCCTTGCTGCCAAGATTGGGTGGAGAACAGAAATATGTTACTATAATCCAAACCATGTAGTGTCATTATGTAGGCCTATATTTGTATATTTGACCTGTGTGTTAATGGTAGAGTATGATAATATTCCTGTCCATAAGATTCGTTGTTAGAACTAAGCTATCAGGAAAGCTGTTTACTATTTTATGTGTTTGAAGTAATTTTGAAAACCTTTTACAGATCATTCAAGCCTGCATCATCCTGTAGTTTCACCTTCATGTGCTCTCTGTGAAGATTAGATTTGACTTCACACTCTGGGATGATGGAAGCCCAGTTGCAACTGGGTTTTGGTCGCTTGGCCTACTTAGGAAAAAAAGAACGTTTCAAGGGAAAACCTGCTACCAAAGTATTCATAAGGGACGAGATTTTGCAGGAAGCAAGTGAGTAACATAGGTTTTGGATTCACTGTATTGGGTTCTTTGGACCAAACCAAATGTGAAAAGCTTCATTGAAGGTGTATGAATTACCTGCCATCCACATACAGGGTGTTTCAGAGTCACGGGTCAAGCGCGCGCAAGGGGGTGGGGAAAAATCGTAGGTGGCGACAACCCCGGTCGGTTTTATAAAACAATTAGAAATACTGCAGTAATCAATTGATTTATTATGGCCGTACGGCATGACGTCACATCCTTTCTGTATTTGAATTGACCCTCGCAGAGTGGCAAATGCAAGGCAAATGCATTCGGTTGAACCTGGTTGAACGGATTTTTAGCCTTGCGGGTTGCACTGAAAAAGGCGCTCTCATGCTACACCAGCAGGGTACAGTACCCTGCATTAATGGCCATGCACAGACACCGCCATCTGGCGGGAACGAGCGGAAGTAGATAAGTTGGCTGTGTCCAAAATACTTGGGACAGCTCAAGGCTGCTCAAGACATCGCGGTGGATTAACAGGCGGGTACGTGTAATAACTGGTTCACAACCTCAATACATTGATAGGAATCGCAATGGCCTTATAATATTCATCCCACAGATATATCTGTGATCCGCTGTGATCCATCTTTGTAGCAAGCGTTTGAATCAACCGCGATATCTTGAGCTGTCCAAGTATTTTGGACACAGTCAACCGACGCCTAATTCCGCTCGTTCTTGGACAGGTGGCGATGTCTGTGCATGGCCATTAATGCAGGGTACTGTACTGAACACACCACTGTACAGTAGTACACTAGGTTGCACAGTACCCTGCCGGTGTAGCATGAGAGCGCCTTTTTCAGTGCAACCCGCAAGGCTAAAAACCTGTTCAACCAGGTTCAACTGAATGCATTTGCCTTGCATTTACCATTCCGCGAGGGTCAATTCGAATACAGAATGGACGTGACGTCACGCTGTACGGCCGTAATAAATAAATTGATTACTGCCGTATTTCTAATTGTTTTATAAAACCGACCGGGTTGTAGCCACCTACGATTTTTCCCCACCCCCTCGCGCGCGCTTGACCCGTGACTCTGAAACACCCTGTAGAGGGGGGAACAGCTGGGAAGGTGGCATGTGAATTTTGTTCATAAAGTGGTATGCCCAACCCTGAAGGAGTAGATGTCTGGAAGACCTTTGAGAAACATTTTAAATATGAGGGATTGGGGAAGTAGAAAACTCTGCATCTTGTGTGACCAAGGGGACTAAATAGTCAGACAATATTTACTTCTCCCTAATTTTCTGTCTTGCTTAGGCATAGAACTCGAATGATTCTGCTCATATTTTGACCACCAATTTGACCTTTGTTGGAGTTGGTAACTTTATTCTGAAACTAATCATGACTCTTCTTAAATAAAAAATGTACACTGTAATCCTGCTTATCTTTGCTAATAAATGCACAGGTGTGCAGAGAAAATCAGAAAACATGGATAATAATCAGTAAATTATCCTAGACACCATAAAAATGAGCTAATCACAGGTTTTAAATGAACTGTTATACAATGTATAACAGTTCATTTGAAACATACTGTATTACTGTATAAAACTCACCATAAAATTTTAGTTTGTCTTCTGGATAAGGAGACATCTTTTGGACTTTTATGTCTAACTTTTTGGGCGGGATGCGCGGATAATATGCAGTCAGGTATTCGGGAGTACATGGTATTGAATGTCTTCTGAAGACCTGAATGTATTACCTTTGATATATATTTGGTGTTAGTATTATTAGATGTGCATTGTAATATGAGGGCCTACCATATTGATTTACACTTAATTTTTTTGCCACAAATACAGGGGCCTTACACATCAGCAGATAGACACCCATTATCGATAGAGTCCTGGTGCCAAATGCACTGGCACCACAGGTGTGGCACTGTCTCCAGACCCTCCAGGAATCACATTTTGTAAGTGCTGCTCACACACTTCTCAACAACTGTTTGCATTTCAACAATGCCCTCTAAATGGTATTTGCGAAGGGGTTTTTCATGGCTCACTGTATTTTGGGACATGGAGGACATCGTCGTCATTGACTGGCTGGAACTGGGCACTACCATCAACAGCCTCATGTATGTAGCGATCCTCCATAGCTTGTCCATAGTAGCCAGGGACATGGGTGAAATGTGTGCTCTTGCATCATGACAATGACTGGCCCCACAGGAGCCAGGAAACAATGGCTGCCATTGCAGAGTTTGGGTTTCAGGTGCTTCCACATCCACCACACTCCCAATCTGGCTTCCAGTGACTTTCACCTGTTTGGAGCCACGAAAAAAAAAACCATGTATGGATGCCATTTTGAGGACATTGTTGAACTGTGTGAGAAGTTGTGCGGGAGTAGGTATGCCACACCACCAAAACGTGGCGCCTTAGGGCTGGAGATGCTGTCACACCCATGGCACCAGTGCATTTGGCTACAGACGGATTCTACCAATAATGTTTGCCTACCTTTCGACTTATAAGGGCCCTGTATTTGTGGCAAAAAAAGGTGTTAATCAATATGGTAGGGTGCAGAAGATAGGGCAAGATTTCCAGCAATTGCAAAACAACAAAAGAAGTACGGCAGGAATCACTCTCAGATCATGTAGCAATGTTCACCCAACATCTTTTGAGCAGTGTGAAAGGATCCCTGTCAGGATTGTTTTTTCCTCCTACTCAATTTTCACTGCAGTAGTTGTTCAAGTGTCTTTGCTTTGCTCCATGGGTCGTGCAATGAATTTCTACTCAGGTTTATGTGACTACTTATTGAATAACCAGGTAGATATATAGCCCAGGAGTTTTAGGTTTTTACCCGGACAAAAATAATGTAAAGCTTAAAATTTGCACACAGGCTCTGTTTGCCATGCTGAACAACATATCAAAAGTCCCAGACTCTCCCCTGTCCACGTCATGTTTTTTTTGGCTCAAGAAGTACATAAGTGACAATCGCTTTGGAATTGGCTATAGAATCGAAACGACTCGTCCGATATTTCTCGGATTCCTCTTAAAATGTTTACAATTGGATGTACAACGTGACTACCAGGTCATCATATCACCTGCAGGTCAAGGTCACC
>KZ539835.1:0-10419 GCA_000934665.2 Catajapyx aquilonaris | reverse complement strand
CCCCCCCCCCCGATGCCCCCACCGTACAGGTTGGCAACGCTGCGTCATATCCCAGGTTTTCATGGTCAAGAGCATGGGTCAAGAGTATGGTCAAGAGCAAGGTGGTCAAGAGAGAGGCTTGGAAATTTTTCCTTCTCCAATCTCAGCCGTGATTGGTAGGAGGGTTCCCCCTGCCTCAACCTGATTGGTACTTGTGAGGTTCAATTCTACACCAGTCGGACACCAGTCCAGGGTGGAAGGTGGGGGAGGGCAACTGCGCCGGCGCGCAGCCCCACTTTGTGCACTAGTACTTGGCCGTGGAATACGGGCTTTTGGCTTTGGCGGCAGGCTTGGCTTGTTCCAGTTGTTTTCCGAGTTAGCTAATTAGCTTCACACGCTTCAGTCGTTCAGTGGGAGTGCACAGGCCACAGGGCAAGTCGACCTTTGCCGCTTCGGTGCGAGCCGCTGAGCCGGCATCATGCCCAGGGCAAAGATGTTCCACGCAAGGTTCTACGTGCAGGTGCTCACCGTCGCCGCCGATGGGAAGAAAACCCATCTGAGAAACTCCAAGCTGTCCAAGAGCACCACCATTGAGGACTTCGAACTGGCTGGTCCAGGAGGAGATGGGCATTGCGCCCGACTTGCAACGGATTTTCTTCAAGGGGAAGGAGGTGAGGGAGGGAAGGGATACAGGCATACAGCATGGGGCAAAACCGGGCAAAACCACAGGGTCCAAGAATATGGGTGGCACTTCAGATTAACCGTCAGATGCCTGGTTTCTCCAACCGATTCAATGACCATTTAGTGGTGCTAGCCATCATTTAAGTATATATAGGCGGGTATAGGGGCTCAGCTTAACCCTTAACTGGTGACCCCAGGTGCAATTTTTTTTGTTATAAAATGTTTAATTTTAATATCAAGGAAAAGATTTTTTTTCGTAAATTTCAGTTGAACCTTTCTCAACACATCGATTTTTAAAACAATGTTAAGTCACACAAAACCGCTAAAATCAATTAATTACCCACCGAGGTGTCACCTGGGGTCCTAAAAGACCTCAGGTCACCAGTTGAGTAACATTTCAGGAATTAGAAAAATATGATCCGGAGAATTTTCGTGAAGGACACTGTCTAACTGAAAACGCAAAAAAGGTATCAATACATCTATATATATATATATAATAATAATAATAATATATATATATATATATATATATATATATATATATATATATATATATATATATATATAAACGTTTCTCTGTCTGCCTGTGTCCACCTCGGATATAGCAGACACATAGGATATAGTAGACACATTGGTCACACGCCACCTCGGCTATAGTAGACATTGCACACGCGCCCCAATAATGCCAATGTAACCAAATACCGGGTGTTATGTCACCACGGTGATACGGCACCCGTGTGATGTGGTGCATGAGGTGGTAGAGGGAGGGAGCGGCAGGGGTTGGGGTGGACACATCCTCATTTCTATGAAGCCACACTTTCAATGGTAGAATAGAAGTACCTGAAGACGTTTCCCCCTGCCGCCCCCTACCCCTACCACCTCATGCACCATATCACACGGGTGCCGTATCACCCGGTATTTGGTTACATTGGCATTATTGGGGCGTGTGTGCAATGTCTACTATATCCGAGGTGGACAGAGAGACAGAAACATATATACAGGGTGGACGGAAAGTTTCGGACCCCCCCAGGTTTTTAAACCCTACTTTTCACAGCGTCTTTTCACATCTTTTAAAAGTTCACAAGGAGTTCTAATGTACACTATCTTTTGAAGCATAATCTTGAGAACATCTGAGCACCTTCGCTCTCGCAATTCCATTAATAACTTCGCCTCTGTGACTCATCTAAACATCCTATCTGTTTTGCGTTTATTTTGCTTGTTGCCTTGGAGGGCACCTGGTCATATTCTGCGTCAGGTAAGGTTTTTATGACCCTTTTCCATGAGTTCCCCTTCATGCAAATGGTGTGAACTCACTCCTGGCCTTATTTTTCGCATTGGTCCATAACCTGGTCCAATAAAAATTTGAAAAGGAATGCATGAAATGGCGGACCCGGATGCATTACTTTCGAATTGGTACCATCACATTTGTCTCCATTTTTACTTTAAAATAATTTTTTGGTGGGAAAGGACAGTAAGCAGTCCTACCCTGGTAAATTAATCAACATGACACATCCTTTCGTTCATGTCCTTTCGCACCAAAAAATTATTTTAAAGTAAAAATGGAGACAAATGTGATGGTACCAATGTGAGAATTCGAAAGTAATGCATCCGGGTCCGCCATTTCATGCATTCCTGTTCAAATTTTTATTGGACCAGGTTGTGGACCAATGCGAAAAATAAGGTCAGGAGTGAGTTCACAACATTTGCATGAAGGGGAACTCATGGAAAAGGGTCATAAAAACATTATCTGATGCAGAATATGACCAGGGGTCCTCCAAGGCAACAAGCAAAATAAACGCAAAACAGATAGGATGTTTAGATGAGTCACAGAGGCGAAGTTATTAATGGAATTGCGAGAGCGAAGGTGCTCAGATGTTCTCAAGATTATTCTTCAAAAGATAGTGTACATTAGAACTGCTTGTGAACTTTAAAAGATGTGAAAAGACGCTGTGAAAAGTAGGGTTAAAAAACCTGGGGGGGTCCGAAACTTTCTGTCCACCCTGTATATTGCCTGGAACAACCTGTTGTCGTCGTTGTTGTTGTTGTTGAGTAATGGTGTGGACATTTGGCTTGCTTGAGTGTGGTAATGTAGCTAACATGCACCTGCATATGATATTGCAAACAATGCATAGTCAAAAAAATCACAGTACCGGTAGTGGTGGAGTGCAGAGGCCTACTCAAGACTAATAATGTTTGTGATACTTTTGCAGTTGGAAGATGGCAACACGCTGTGTGATTATGGAGTCAATGTCAATGATGTGATTCAGCTTATGATTCAACAGAAAATTGAGCAACAGGATGAGAAGATGGAAATAGATAAGGAGAATAAGGTGAGGAATGCAGAGGTACAACTAATGTGAAACTTGGTCGGCCACGTTTACATGTGAGAGATGGAAGCAGTGCTTTGGGCCGAAAGTAGTAATTGCTTTTTGGAAGGGAGGGGCATTGCTGATGATATCGCTTAGAGATATTGCTCAGGTCTGTTTGAAATGGACAGTGGTGAGCTCACATCACTGCAACATATCCATGACATCACAGACAAGCCAGACAATGAGGCAACAGCACACCGTCAAGTGTTCCTGCGGCACGTAGTAACAGGAAGGCACCCAACTATTTACGCTGGTGTTTACATTCAATTCCACAAGAAAACCAAGCCCAAAACACACATCCATAACCTGATTGTCTTTTGTCTCCTTCCCATCATCCTTTGCCCAGGAGATGCCTGGAGTGGTGTAAATCACTGACTTTGTAAATGTGCAAGCAATACAAGGTGACCCGGTTGTGTCAATAAATAGGTCATTAATTGGTCCATGGGCATTGGACCTAATATCAGCAGGTGCTATTCCAGATACTCGAGAAAGTAACTCTTAGCAAGTAGCTGGTAAAAAAGTAGCAGCTTGAGCAATTTTTCCCATAACTGTTGGGGCGATAAAGTTGGATCACGTTGTATAAGCGAAATAGCTTCTGTGTTGACATCAGAACTGCTACAACTCTCATTCCTCAGGGATGCTCATCACTGATCAAATCTCTCATATGTAAACGCGGCTGTGATATGGCAAAGGTCTAAACTAGAGTGCAAACCAAACCTCGCAATATACCGTACCTTTCACTTTTGATCAAGTTGTTTATTGCGACATTCTTAAATAGGATGATTCAGAAGATGATTTGGAAGATGAAGAATCACGAGAAGACTGTGATAGCGAGTATTATAAGATTGGTGATAAAGTGGACTGCAGGGATCCCAGCTTGGGACACTGGTTTAAAGGTGAAGTGGTTCAAATCAAGAAGAACCCAAAGGGTGCGATTTTGCCTCAGCGTCAGGGTCTGAACAAGGACCTTAAGGATGGATGCATCTATTACACCAAATGTGATGCATAAGTTATGCAAACCTCGGCTCTAAATCTAGCTTTTCCTTGCTTATGAGGGTATTTATTCAGTCAACCAACTTTTCAATAATGTATGTTAAAATCAAGATTTCTGGCAGTTGGAGCATATCGCTCATCCTCACTTATAATTTTTCAGATATGAAGGTGACAACTACCATCTCCTCCTCCCAGATGTCCGTCCTCGCCCCCGCCGAAAGGCCACCTTAGATAAGCTGGAGCCAGGAAGCTTAATTTTGGTCAACTACAATGTGGTAGAGCCCGCAGAGTGGGGCTTCTGGTATGAGTGCCTTGTTACCTCTGTGACCAACACTCGCACCAAGGAGGAGCTAGTCGTCACTGCGTATGCTGGCTCTGACAATGTGCCCATGGAAGGGTGCAAGATAAAATCATGGAAGGAGGTCTTGTGGGTTGAGCCCACGTTAAAACGAAGTGAGGGGAGCAGTATCGAAGCCCCTTCTGTGTCCAGGAGTCCAAGTGCCCCTAAGTGCAAAGCCTGCAAGGATGTTCGTGGCAAGCAGTGCAGGAAGTGTGGTTGTAAGGCGTGCCTAAGAAATGGAGATGATGCAAAGCAATTGCGTTGTGATGAGTGTGGTGATCCATACCATATTTACTGCTTGAACCCACCACTAGAGAAAGTACCTGAGAAGGATGATTGGTGAGTAGGATACTACCCAATGGGAATTTGCAGGATATGGCTTTTGATCTGTGAAACAGCTTTTGACTTGAGAGCAGCATGATGGAATCAATGAGAAAAGTGAAGGCAAGATTTATTTAAAAAATCCACGGATATACATTTTTCAGTGTCCTTTAATCTTGATACCAATAGTAGGTGACATCCCATTTTTAAAGTTGCGGAATGTTGATTAAAAGTGACATTGCATGCAGCCGATAATTGCATTCACCTTACATATCAGTTGCTGTACTAGCTGTAGTATAAGCCTTTATGATTTCAAAAGGGTCAATTTCCAATATTTTAACACCTGGATTTAGTTTCAGCCAACTCTCTTGCAATTTTAGCTTCCACTTTTAAAATAGGTAGAGTTGGACACCCTGGTAGGCATGCTGAGGCCTTTTAGGGGATCTCATTTTCAAGGCACATTTTGATTGTGGACAGGGCGGTATTTATACTTTTGTTGCAAGTAGGCAGTTGGTCATCTGCCGCCCCCGCTCTCCCCACCAATTCCTTCTGTAATGTAAATGCACAGAATGATCATACAGGTAATACTGGCATGTAGGCAGGTTTTTTTTTTTTTTTTGGGGGGGGGGGGGGGGGGGGCAGCACCAAATATTAAGGAAAGCGCAAGGTGAGGGACGGAAGTCTGCCGGCGGCAAGAAAATGTTTGGTTCAAGGTCACACAAGCTACTGGGAGATTTGAATGGTGTGTATGCCTATTTGATGAAATTGAACTGGAATGACTCCCAGGAATGCAACTCCACCACAATTTTTTCCACACCAGAGACAATTTCGCCGCCCAAATTTGTAGCTCTAGGCAGTTGCCTACTTTGCCTATTGGGAAATCCGGGCCTGATTGTGGAAGGAAATGGGAGAAACCTGAGAAAACCCTCACAAACATGGAGAGATATCAAAAGTTTCTTTATTCCTCCACTTCTAATGCACTTTTATGCACCTTTGCTTCAAAAATCTTGTTTAACAAAGGAAAATGTGTATCCTTCTGATTCCCTGCTTATTTGGTACAATATTCTCTTAAGATTAATTGATTCAAAACAAGTTACATTTAAATGGCCCTTCCAGAACAGGTACTGCCCTAAGTGTAAGAATGACACAGAGGAAATAGTGGCTTCTGGCACCAAGCTGAAGAAGAGCAAGCGCCGTCAGAAGATGGCCTCAGCTACTACAAAATCCAAGCGTGATTGGGGCCAAGGATTTGCTTGCGCTGGGCGTACAAAGACTTGCACCATTGTCCCTCCACACCACTTTGGCCCCATACCTGGGGTGGAGGTGGGCCAAAGCTGGAAATTTCGTCTGCAAGCCTCAGAAGCTGGAGTTCACAGGCCGCATGTTGCTGGCATGCATGGGACACAAAAGGATGGCGCATTCAGCATTGTTCTAGCAGGGGGATATGAAGATGATGATGAGAAAGGTGTTGAATTTATATTCACTGGCTCTGGAGGGAGGGACTTGTCAGGAAACAAGAGGACTGCTGATCAGAGCTGTGATCAGAAACTTACCCGAACCAATAAGTAAGGCGTGTAAAAAGTTTATTTTGCGAGGGTAGTGTAACATGCCATTCCTAATTCTTTACAACCAGGGCTCTGGCACTGAACTGCAATGCTAAATTAAACAGTAAGGATGGAGCTGAAGCTAGGGATTGGAAAGGAGGCAAGCCTGTGCGTGTCATCCGCAGCGACAAGTTGAAGAAGCATTCCAGATATGCCCCTGACAAAGGAAACAGGTGTGTGCCACAGTTACTTGCTTACTAAAATTGATATTTGAGGCATAATGGACCCCCATTAACTCTTAGTATATGGTCCCAAGAACCCCNAGGGATAATACTGAATCGTATGTAATATACTTTTGTAACATACCAGTTGTACCAGTTGTGGCCACTGTAAGAGAACTTGTCACTTCAAAAAATCAAACTTTGATAAACAATTAATAATAATAATAATAATGAATAGCCTGATATCAGTAGGGTTAATTCGGAAGGGTTAATTTCGAAAAATGGTATCTCCCAAAAAATCAGCAAGGTGGGGATAGTGAAAGTAAGAAAGTGCTCACTGTAGACTACTCAACAATGCACTATTTTGTTTTGTTTTTTTTTGTTTTTAATACCCCGTGATAGGGCCAGGGGTCATCTTCGGGGGGTGGGGGAAGGGGGGGTTCCCATGGAGGGAACTCTTAACCCTTAACTACGTAGGTGGAGCCTGAGAGGCTCCAAGCACTATTTAAACGCATGTAACTTTTTCATAGAATTTTATTTTCCCCTGTCCTTCCGTGACTTTGTCAGACAAACCTTCCTAAGCATGAAAAGGAAAGAAAAAAATTTTTAGTCCCTATTGTTTGGTTTAAAAAAATTCGTAACGAGGAACAGGTCCCTCCTGGACTCTATACTGGCTCTACCTATCAGGTGAAGACTGAGCGGCTCAAGCATGATGTAACCTTTTAATTAAGAATTTTTCCCTGTCGGAATATGCAGACTCAGCGTGTGATTTTTACGTTATCGGAAGCCTAATGATCTGAACTGCACTTTCTGTATGTGAAAAGTCCAATATAACAAATTAGTTGATAAGCAGAAATTTAAATATACCGTTGGAGCCTCTCAGGCTCCACCTACGTAGTTAAAGGTGTTTCACCCACCTACGTAGTTAAGGGTTAAGTAGTCATTTCTGATCCTCTTCAATACCAGACCTCTACAATGCACTGTACATACAGATTATTCATTATTTCAACAAACTGTAATTATTGAAAAGAACATACTGTGTATGGTATTAGATTAGGAAAATGTGCCTTTTCACTGATTTTGATTTCAGGCAAGTATCAAGTTTTGAAAGGCTAAAGTAGTGAAAACCTCACCTCATACCAGCATGCTGGTATAGCCACCAATGATGAATTTCTAAAAATTGGTCTACCTCGACTACACTGGCATGCTGCTTTATGTGAGGTATTACAGTAATACAGGAAAACCTTGATCTAATTTCATTTCAAGGGACCGCCCAAAAGTATGGTAGCGTTATATGCGGGAAATACAATTTACGTGTAATTCACCCTTGAATGCCTTCACTGTTATAATACTACTGTATCCAAGCCTAGGGGGGTGTCTAAGCTTGGCCCCCTGAGGGACTGCACACCCACACGGCCCCCACCACAGGACAATGCACTGCACCTTTGTTCCTCCCTCCCTAACCCTTCCCTGTCCCTGCACCGGTGAGATAGAAAAGTATAGAAAATGGAGGAGATCTCCCCCTGCATTGACCAATTGGACTCAAGGGGGAACCAAAATAAATAAATAAATAAATAAATAAATAAATAAATTTTGATGATCTTTTCCAAATGGGGTCCTAGCCATGGCCTGGGATTTGGGTAATTTGTACACGAATAGCTCAACCATACATATAGGGGCCATGCAGACGGGCCAAGCCCAGCCGCGGCCGCGACAGTTCACACCTAAGGGGCCCCCTAGCAACGCCATGGCCAGGCCACAGGCCAACTTCCTGGAAGTTGGCCAGGGCCCGTCGGCATGGCCCCATAAACCTACATTCCACCACTTTTCGGCACCAAAATGTCTTTCCTCGATAAATTATCAGGGGTATGAAAGTCTCTCGAAAATTGGCTGCAAAAACAGGGACATGGCCTCGGACAACAGTGACGTCGGCAGGTCGTTGCCTCACGGTCGTTCGATTCGGCTGATTGGCGGTCGTTCGATTCCATTGTTAGGCAACAAACAAAGCAACAAAGCAACCATTTGTTGTTTTTTTTGTTGTTTTTTTACAACAGTGACGTCAGCGGGCAATACGATACTGTATAATTATTATGATCTTAGATCGATCATAGCTCGAAAACTAATATTTATTTCTTCAAACAAAAAACACCAAAATTCATTTAAAAATAAGGACTATTTTTTACATGTCTTTGCAAAATGTAGGCTAGGACCCCATTCTGCTCTGACATGTTCAGGACAAGTAAAGAAATCTCAAACTCATGATGCAAATAATTGGCATGTCCATCTGTGAAAATTAAAATTTAGAAACTATTGTGAGAGTTGATTCTTGTGCTCCAATATGTTGACTTGAATGCTGACCTCAACTGGGCCTCCACTGCCTCTTTGAAAATCTTGGACATTGCTGGAAGGCAAGAAAATTTGCTACCTGGTATGTACTCAACATTCCCAAAACTGGAATTTTTGATAATTCCTTGGTAATTCCTATGATAATTCCTTGATTTGCACATGAAATGCTGTATTGGCAGTGATGTCTTGAAGCCCTCTGTCATTCGTTGAGACTCGCAATTTTTTAGGCCAGGTAGATTAGCCTGTGCAGCCAGGGTTTTTTTTTCTTCAAATCCTTCACAGCGTTGCAAAGCACAGTGGTAGAAATGTAGAATCGAACCAGATATTAGGAAAAGGACTTAACTCTACTTTGTGGCATTTTCGAGTTAGCACTACCATGTTGCTTCTTGAGCTTCAATATGTGTGCTGAATGAAAATGGCATCAGTCAGAAAATGCCTCTGCATATAATAAATCTTCCCTAAAATGATACGTACTGTTGAATCCGGATATAACAGCCTCGGCTGTAGCAGACTGAGTACCTCGGTTTCTTGAAGTCTGTTATATTCGTATTAAACTGTAATAATAGCAAAAAGAAAGATGGGAATAAGTGGGACCATTTTTTGTGCTTTTCTCAGAAGTTGGTTCCTTCTGGTTGAATCGGAATACACAAATGTAGGGACTGGACGCCATTGCACGATATCTTTCTCGTACCCCAAAAATTGTGTTCGCGTACCCCAGTTTGAAAACCACTGGTGTAAGATATGGTTGAAAGCGTCTTTAGAAGAGATATAAAACAGAAGGAACGGTCATCCTAGGTTCCACGGAATCAGAGATTTCAATTGGTTTTGTCTTTTCAAAATATTTACAAAAACTGAAATTTTCAACTAGCCTATATAAATATTAATAAATTAAGGTGACCGTCACGTATCGACATGGGGTTTTTTCTTATGACAAGAAATAAACGCCAAACAAGGGAAAATCCCAAAAATGTTCTTAAAATCTGTAGCCGAATTGGATTTTTTTCAATTTCCACCACTTTCCTTCCCATAACCGCTATTGTGGGGAGGAAATTGACAGAAATTGACATTACGTGCAGGATAAGTTTCTCTGTGGACCTGGGCTGTATATGCGGGAAAGAGTTAAAAGCAGGAAAATTTACCATTGGGCCTTATGGGGGTGATCAAGGGACCTTAGAAAAGGGCGTAAAAGCGGGATAGTGTTATATGCAGGAGCTTTACATCTAGGTCTTACTGTAACTACCGTATTTACGCGCATATAAGACGCACCTTTTTTTTCCGATTTTTGTAGCTCAAAAAGTAGGGTGCGTCTTATACGGCAGGGCACAACGGGTGAAACCCGTGAGAAATCGTGAAAATCGTTTATTGAAAAATTTAAAAACATCGATGGGCACCCGTTTCAGCTTCCATTGACGAACCATGCATTCATTCACGCCGAATTGCCTTGCAGCTTGTTGGTTTGATGTCCTGTCAGCACAGTTGATCACTTTCCTCTTGAAATCGGCACTGTACGACCTGCCTTTCTCCTTCACTTCCATTGTTATGCTCTCCCCGTCCGCACATGTGCACAATTCTGGTGTGACCTTGCCACCTATACCTTTCAGATGCGTAGCATTGTCCCATTTTCC
>JYFJ02008586.1:0-11988 GCA_000934665.2 Catajapyx aquilonaris | reverse complement strand
ACCCCCTCCGCCCACCCTTGCTTCTGCTGCCTCCCTTTCAGCCAACACGTGATATCTGACGGGGCCCACACAAGTGCCAATTTAGTTGGATAAAATGCCCATTATGTGTTCCTTCCAAGGACTGCCTGTCCCCCTCCAAATGGAAGTAAAAAAGGAGGGAATACATGTGATGTCACTGGCAGCGGGACTCATGCATATGCCCTTTGCAGGGAAAGACTCAGGGCTTCCACCCTTCAACCGAGGAGAAGACACCGCCACCGAGGAACGCATCGCGCACATCCTCAACGAGGCCTCCCAGGCCATGAAGGCGCAGACTGAAGACAGTCACAGCAACGACTCCAAGTCACCCACCCAAGCTCAGGTTAGTCTTATTTGTTCAATTGTGGTACGTACCCCCCTCCGGCTCCTCCACTCGAGGTCATACTCAATGTACAACTCAGCTGCCTCTGCCCCTCGTTGATTTGCGACCCGGATGTCGCTTATTTCAAAAGATAAAAAATTTGGTCGTCCAAACCCCATAAGATGGAGCATGACGTACACAGTAAAGTAAGAGTAATAATATCACACACGTGTTTGTGCTGGGTAGAGTGGTGGTTGAGGTGGGGCATTGGTGTGTCCAACAGTGTCCTTCGCCGCTGGGGAAGGACCAGGGCGCGGGTCGCCGGCTGCGGAAGTACGAGAACGACGACATCCCGCAGGAGAAGGTGGCCAAGATCTACCAGGAGGAGCTGGCCAAGCTGATGGGCCGGCGCCTGGACGACCTGGGTCCCGGGCAGCCGCAGGACCGAGGGCGGACCGGGAGCGGAGGAGGAGGAGGGCCCACCGCACCCGGCGGAGGAGGCGCCAGAGACCAGTTCCAGAGCCTGCTCTTCCCGCACTTCTTCAGCGGAGCCCTCATCGACCGCACCCAGGACGAGATCCGGATGGCCCTCGACATCTACCACCGGGAGCTGGCCAAGCTGGGCGCCGGGGCTGTCTCAGCAGCGGCCGCCGGAGCCTGCGTGGGACTCCCTCCTGGTCTTCCGGGACTCCTTCCAGCGGGGTTTCCTCCGCACCACCAGAACGGGATGGCCCAGGACCTCTCCCTCCCCAAGGAGCGGAAGTCAGGGGACAGCAAGATGATGCTCAACGGGAGGCCAGAGCCTGGCGACGACCTCTCGGCCCTGGGCGCCACCATCAAGCGAGAGAGGGGTGAGCTGCCTGACTCCGTGGTGTCTCCAGCCGATGCCCTCAGGCACGCTGGAAGCGCCTTCTCGTTGGTCCGACCCAAGAGCGAAGGAGGTGAGTTCTTTGGTTGTTTTGTAGGTGGCTTGAATTGAGTTGGTTCAAAGTCAGCAGTATGTAGGAAAATTTAAAACGGTCCCCATTGCTGCAATTACTGGGGAGGGGTAAGAGTAGTTTGATATCTGAGTTGGTTTGGGCCCTATTCAGGCCAACCAATGGGCAATGGTGGTGGTGGTGGTGCAGGTGGTGGTGGTAGTGGTGGTGGTGCTTCGAGCAACAACAACAACAACAACTCTGCCACCAACAACAACAACACGACTAGTTCGAGTCCGTTGAGTGCCATCCTGCCCCCCACCCCATCCTCAGGAGAGGACCTTGTTCCGACCACGGCAAGCCCACTGCAGAGGATGGCTTCCATCACCAACTCGCTCATCTCCCAGCCTTCGACTCCCAATATGCCGTCCCCGTCACAGAGGCCCTTGAAGGCGGTGCTTCCACCCATCACGCAGCAGCAGTTCGACCAGTACAACAACCTCAATACTGAGGACATAGTCAAAAAGGTGAGAATCCAAACTTGTTACTTCATGACCCTTAGAGGTGGGTGAAATGTATATGCAAAGGCATACTTCTCATGGTCATATTTAATTCGTTTCTTGCATTGCTGTGACGCAAATAGTGTAAAAATTAGCCAACTTCATTGGGAAAAAGTGCTTTATGTGACAGTTCATTTGAATTATTCTTCCTTCTCAAGTTCTTAGTCACTATATCTCTTCCTTTGACTTCCTGTTATTCGTGCTACAATTTGACCCACCTCTGTAGCCACTACCCCTTCCTTAACCATGGCCGAACTGCATGAACCAAGGTGAAATTGCAGGTGAAGGAGCAGCTGAGCCAGTACTCAATCAGTCAACGGCTGTTTGGGGAGTCTGTTCTGGGGCTCTCCCAGGGAAGTGTCTCTGATCTCCTGGCCCGGCCTAAACCGTGGCACATGCTGACCCAGAAGGGAAGGGAGCCCTTCATCAGGATGAAGATGTTTCTGGAGGACGAGAACGCCGTCCACAAGCTAGTGGCCAGCCAATACAAGATCGCCCCCGAGAAGCTCATGAGAACAGGAGGATATGGAGCTAATCCGCGTAAGTACCAACTCTTTATTATGGCATCAAATAAATGAAAAAAACCTAGGTGCAACTCTGCGCTCAGGGCTGGCACAAATAATGTCGCACAATTCAGTCAGCTGAATAGTTTAATTTGCATTCTTGCACTTTGGAATGAATTAATGTTGTAAAAGTCACTGATAAACCTGACTTTAAATTATAGTGCAGCTTTTAATGTGAGTAAAAGCAACTGATGTGGAAATACAGTACTGTGTAATTACTGGGCCCATTAAATGGTTAATATTGGTCACGGGCTTGTTCTTGAGGTAATCTCCTTGCATGATGTTGCATTGCTTGATGCGACATTTCCTAGAATTTATGACATCCTGAGACTAACCTTTGATTGCATTGTGCTAAACTGGGACCTTCGGGAGGAATTTTAAAGAGTTATGAAGTGGCCGTGGAGATATGACATTGTTTTGATTAATCTCTCCAGGAGACATTTAAATGAACAACTCGAATCTATTGTTGCGAATTACAGCACTGAAACTATTAGGAAAATGCTAAAAGCAAAAAAGAAAGTTTGTTGCAAAATATAAAGCTGAGCTCATGTGCTGTTAAGTAAAAGAATTTTGAGCTGGAATAATGTCATTAAGCCCTGTCAGCTCTCGCAATTCGTTTCACAGTGGGCAAAATTGCCCTAATCCTCGTGTAAAGTGTCTGCCAAATTGTGGTCTCAAAAGTGGCACAATTCAGTTGAAGGAAGATGTTTTTGCCAGTCCTGTTAATGCTTGTAACTGGGCGCACCACTCTGCTTCTTACCTGAAATGCTAATATTTGGGGAACGTTTGGGACTCTCATAAAGTCCTGCTCTTGTTCCCGCGGCTGGGATCAGCTGGAGTGTCGTCCAAAGTGTCACCCAAGTCAGCCGCAGCGGCCGCAGTAGCGGAGAGGCAGCAGGAGAGGCAGGACCGCCTGATGGACCGGGTCGGGATGCCTCCAGAGAGCCCGCTGGGAAGCACCATTTCTTCGCCGGCCTCGTCTCTGGCGCCCTCGCAGCCCCATCCGCCCCCGCCGCCGCCGCCTCCGCCCCCGCCCCTGGGGGTACTGGCGTCCCTGGGTGACCCTCCAGGGATTACGAGGGAGCAGCAGTCAGCGGGGCAGACCCCATTGCTCAAGAAGCAGCCAGCCCTCCGGTCCTTGCAGCACCTGCAACCCAGCGTGTACGAGATGGCGGCCCTGACCCAAGACCTGGACACGCAGCACATCACCACCAAGATCAAAGAGGCGCTGCTGGCCAACAACATCGGGCAGAAGATCTTCGGTGAGATGGTCCTTGGGTTGTCCCAGGGGTCAGTCAGCGAACTGTTATCCAAACCAAAGCCGTGGCACATGCTGAGCATCAAGGGGAGGGAGCCGTTCATCCGCATGCAGCTCTGGCTGAATGACCCCCACAATGTCGAGAAGCTCCAGCAGCTGAAGAACGAGCGGCGGGAGGCCAACAAGCGTAGGAGGTCCCAGGCCACCGGGGGCCATGTCGGCAATACCAGTGCGGGTGGGGTATTGCCTGGTGGGAGCACCGGTGGGGACGGGTCGGACACGTCGTCGAACGACACCTCGGAGTTCTACCACCACCAGATGGCCTCGCCAGGTGGGCCTCCCTCGGCCAAGAAGCAGCGCGTGCTCTTCTCGGAGGAGCAGAAGGAGGCGCTCAGACTGGCCTTCGCATTAGATCCCTACCCGAACGTCGCGACGATCGAGTTCCTGGCCCAGGAGCTGATACTGTCGGCGAGAACCATCACCAACTGGTTCCACAACCATCGGATGAGGCTCAAGCAGCAGGCGCCGCACGACGGCGGTGGTTCTGTCAACACCCCTCGCGAAGGGACACCCTTCGATCCAGTGCAATTCCGCCTCCTGCTCAGCCAGCGGTTGATGGAGGCCCAGAAGGATCGGACGGGTGTTCCCTTCCCGTTTTTCGCGGCTGCGGCGGCGGCTGCGGCGGCCGCGGCGGCTCCGACTCCAATGTGCATCCCGCCTGAGAGAATGATCCCCAACAGTGACCTGAGCTGCGGGTTGGACCTGAGCATGGGCGCGCTCAAGCGGGAAGTGGACGCGGAGAGCAACGCCTCCAGCAACGACAGCGATTCCTCCACGGGGTCTTTCCAGCCGGTCACCGTGCCCCCGGCATCGTCGCAAAAGTCTAGTGTTCCGGCTGAGTCTAGGTCGCGCCGTAAACCAGCCGCTCCCCAGTGGGTCAACCCCGACTGGCAGGACTCGGGTGACGAGAAGGAGAAAGAGGTTATTATTAACGGGGTCTGTGTCATGCAGACGGACGATTTCGGGAAGGACTGCCAACAGGAGGAGCTGGTGAGAGTGGAGCCGGCTCCTGCTGAAAGTGACGACGAAGACGAAGAGGACGACGAAGAGGAGGAGGTGGCGAGTAAAAAGGACGATGCCGAACCGGCAACTGAAAAGAGTGGTGACGACGTCGGCGATGCCACGATGGGCGACCCTGCCGAGAACAAGGACACTGACACAGGGTTGCCCACCTCGCCAGCGTCGCAAGAGTCAGCGGCAGAGGCCGAGGAGAGGCGCCAGAACATCGACAAGCTCAAAAAACGTCTGGAGAAGGACGAGGAGGAGGAGGAGTGGGAGTTTTGACATTTAAAAAAATAAGGTGGATATATATAATTAAAAGAAGAAAAGAAAAAAGAAAGGTGAATCAAGAAATGTGACGGGGAAAAAAAGAAACACCCAATTGTTTTTTTTTGCTAGCTTCACATTGAAGTGCAATCATCGAATTTTTTCCCTCCCCCCCCCCCTTTACTCCCCCAACTCGAACCTATTGTTGTGTTTTTATTTTATTTTTCTCGGGGTCATTGTTGTTGTGCTGTCCTTGTTGTTTAAACAAGTTGTTTATCTCACTCCCCCCTGCCCCCTCTTCAAAAACCAAAACAACAAAAAACAAAAATTCGTTGTCTCTCTCAAGTTCAGCCATATACATATATATAAATATACATTTACATAATTATATTTATGCACCCCTTTCCCCTCCGTCTTTAAAAAGTCCCTCCCCCCAATATGCCCCTCCCATTGCCCCCTCCATTCCCCCTCCCCCAACCCCCTTTTTAAATCAGTGTATAGTACGAGACATGTCAGTGTCTCATGTGATAAACATTTTGTTTGTAATCTATTCAGATTCATGTAAAGATCAAAGAGCATAAAGGAAATGGAGTGAATTAACAATTTTTTGGGGATCATGGCGAAGAAAAATGATTTAAAAAATTACGCTAGTTATGGTGGCTTATGTGGGCCCTTAAAATCACCATCTTTTTTATGTTTGCAAAGTTTGTTCAGACCAAATAATCCTGTTTAAAACTCACTTAAGAAGGAAAAAAAAGAACGAGATAAAGTGTGTACATATTAATTATAATTAACTACAAGTTGAGACTGAGGAAGACTCATCATCAGTGCTCCCTCCCCCTCCCTGCCCTCCTGCCCCCCCACAACACCACCTCCCAACCTCCCCTCCCCTTTCCATTGTTATCATAGTTATTAGCAAAACAAAAAAAAAGTACTACATTAACTGTACATCGCTCCCGAGCCGGAATTTTTTAATTATTATTATTTTTTAAATGTGTGTGTGCAAGATGTGTAGATTGCCATGTCTGCAATCTCCCAATCCTATTTAATTATAATAATTTATAGAGGATCCAAGAGAGAAACCGAGCTACACAACTTCCTATCACTAATTCAACTCACTTAAAACTGCAGAACGAACTTACCTCCTTTTAAAATAATAATAATGATAATAATAATTATTACGAATCCATGAAAAAGGGGGAAGGCTCTTCGGACCAATTCTCAGATGGACACAAAGATAAATGGACTGATTCAACCTATGACACCACTTATTTTCTCAGTTATTATCATTGCTGGTATTATTATTGTATTATTATTATCATCATCACCATTAGCAGGTGTAGGTAGTATTTAGAACAGATGAAAAAAAATACTGTTGGTGCATCTGAGACATTGAATCCTAGAGCTGAACCCTGTTGATTTTTGCCACCCAAAGAGTTAAGGTCACTGATGGGCTGCTTTTTTTAATACTGCTCTATATTATTATTAATATTATTATTATAAACACACAATGCTCTCTTTAAATCCCGCCCATATTTAAAAAAGGCTTTTATTGCTAGTCTTTTTTTTTTCTTATCTACCAAACTCTCCTCTAGTCCTGTGGCAATGTTAATTAAGTTTGTCGTTTTTGTTTGCTTATTTTTTTCTGGATTTTGGGGAGGTTGGGGGATGTTTACAATGCGCATTACATAGAACTATGGTTCAACCGGTGTAAGTGATGCCAGAAATAATCTTCCATTAGTTATGTGGGCAAGCTTTACTTTGTGATGGGAGGGGGCCAATGAGTTATTATTAATTATTGAGTGATTCTAAAAAAATTTGGTGAGCCAAAAAAAAACCCGGTGAAACGTTTTTTAGTGACAATTGTTGAGTTGGTTAAATCGTGAGCGGTATTTGTTGCGTTCCACCATGACTGTGTTTTTGGGTCTGAAGGTCCCACCCTAAGCTTTACCAATTATTATCGGCTATTTTTTCGCATGCAAATATTGATGTAAAGATAACAATGAAAAGTGTTAAAAAAGAGTACAAACTCGATGTAGCAGTGCTGTTGGGAGAGAGAAAGAAAAAAAAATAATCTCATTCGTGTGCATTAATGGCAATTTATATCATTCAGTGGTATATCTTTGTGCACACAATTCGTGGTTGAACCACGAATCAAATTCTTTTTTTCATGGTTGAACCGCGAACACGATCGTGCCTGTTATTGACCTTCCCCACTCCTCCTCCACCCCCTACCTCCTATTTCCTATGAAAACCTATTTGCCGGGATGGTACCTCCAGTTTTTGGAATCCAATGTTGCTCTGAAATGCCTCAAAGCCAAAGCACAAAAATTCGGTCCATCGTAAACTTCCACGCTTTTTTCAACAATTGGGGCGGACCAGATGCACATGGTGCTGGCATTTCTTACGCAAATTTCGAAAAACTGTGGTAGCCGTCAGCGGTAACTATTTATCCCGACGCTCACCCCCCAACCCCCTTGATGCTCATTCAGGTGTGCCAACAGGTTTTTTTTGTAATTATTAATATTGTATCAATGTGAAAGAAATGTAATCTCAGTGCCTCTCTGCCGCATCAAAGAACAGAAAAGAAAAGAAAAGAAACACTCAAATTTATTTTGACCTGCAGCAGATTATTCCCCCCCAGTTGCCGATTCTTAATAACAAAGAGAAAAAATAACACAACACAGAGGAACCTGATTTATTTCTGTGTGACTTTGTACAAGTTAGAACCAAGAGCCATGTGACTTAGGTGACGTGTTTGGTAACGGTCACAGATCTCCACAAACTCTGTAAACTCCTTCCACAACAAGCCCATTTTCCTCCCAACAATGCCCTTCCCAACCAGGTCACACATAATATAACAGTAATAATAAGACGGAACAACCGTGTACCCGAGGAATGAAGGAGCGGATGATTTTTTCAGGTCACAATCATCACCACCCATAATAATAGCCACAACAATAGCAACAGATTAATAAATAAATATATGATATAAATAAATGATAATAAGAATGATATTACCTCCTTACTGCCTCTGCCACAGACTTATTCCTCATTGTTAAGTCCTTCCATTGAAGCCATGCAAGTCCACAACACGTTATGCACAACCACATCTCTCACATCACAACGTATCATGGATCATCACTCACATGCTCAGTATGTTACCCGCTCCTTCCGTCCTCGAAACCCGGTTGTCGTTTGAATTGGTGCTCTTTTTGCCAGTAGGTTTTAATCCCACCCCAATCAATCAATCAGTCAGTCAATCAATCCTCCGATCAATCCCACCACACACACAGTCATGCCTTTTCCTTCCAAAGAAACATGTCCAATAAGATGATAGAAGAACACACAAAAAAAAAGAGGTGAAAAAAATATGGAGAAAATTTTATCTTTCGTTTTTACCCTCTGTAATCACAAAAACAGAACTTAAAACTAATGAACGTTTCTTATTACGAACCTAATTACGTACTTGATGTGAGTCAGTGTTGAGGTTGGTTTTCAGGCTACTGGTATATGTTGATGATAATAATAAGATTATTAATAATAATAAGGATAAGAATAATAAATGATTCCTCCTACCTCTCTGTCCTCTCTTCCTCCCCCTCAAGTCCTGCCTCCCCCACCCATCCTATGCCCCCCCCCCCTACNTACCCCATCCTTATATAAAAAAAAATCTGCACAACACCTTTTTATGCACGAGACTTCCCCTCGTTAACTGTGGTTGTAATCAAATCCCTGTACATCCAATTTTTAGAAACAAATCTGTATGTTGCGATGAAAACAAAGCATGCTCTACATTATATTATAGGGTTACCTTTAATGCAGTAGCGTTTTTTCTTGTATTAAAAAATAAAAGCGAAACTTCCCACAATTGAATAATTGAAGTATGACTTGACATTGCCCTTTGAACCTTCCACATATGATGTCTCCACATCGCTACACTTCAGTGCCCTTGATTGCATGTTAGATGTCAGGTGGTTGGTATGTGGAGATGCAGTTTATATTTCAGCTTTGACCTAGTTCAAGCAGCTTTCAGGCTAGTGTGTTGGATACCTGGGGTGGTCTTCCTGATGAAGTCCTCCTCCTGATTTTCTCACACCTGGGCCAACGAGGTCCTTGAGACACTGGAGTAGGCCTACCTTAATATTATTGGCTACATGAACTTTCTAAAAGACCAGCACCTCTCTCTTATTGCAGTTAACTGTCCCCGGCTGACCAGAATTTCTTTGAAGACGTGTCCCAGAATCACTGAGAATGGGTTGGTAGACCTATTATCGAAGTGCCAAAATCTCAAGTCTGTTGAACTGGATGACAATTTGTATCAAAAACTGCATGCCAATCCACAGAGTTAGATAAACACGCGTTTCCCAGGGGTTGTCACACAGCACGTAGATGTCAAGGTTTTGTTCTACGGGCAACTTCCATGCATCTGTGACTTTCATATATTATTTACTATGATGTCTCTGGGAAGTTCATAATTATGTCACCAGTTCCCATGTCTATTTGTGCCTCATTTGTGTTGAAAGATTTCTACTCATTGGGTATTGTTGGAGGGAAGAGTGAGTTGTTGTACTTGGTGCAATTTTCCTTGTAAATAAACATGTGGGGCCCAATCGCAGTATTGTCAAATTACATACACTACTAATGATTTGGGTTACGACATGAACAATCACAGATTATTTGGCACTACTCTAATTGAGTCATGTGTGGACAAAACCTTCACATATAGGAATGCCACCAGAGGGAAACAGGCCAGGACACAAACCTGCAGTAATTTTGCAGTAAGACCCCAGAGTAAGTGATAGCCAACAACTTCAACATCTGGCTGTTCTCTTCTTCAGGTCGCAGCTCCTTATGTTCACGTGAAACGGGGAGAACCACCTTCGAGGAGCAGCAAAAGGTGCAGAGAAGAACGCATGAAGGAATGGCAGCACCAGATCTGGCAGTATTGCCATTACTGGAAGAAGCGTACTGATGACTGGGAACAATATTATTTATTGTTGCATATTGGAATAGCTTATGTGGCTTGACTGCAGCCGAAGCCAACCTTGGATGGCAAAGTTTTAGCTTACCCTCAATTATGGCACTCATGCCTGAAAAATCTGCAAGGCACCAATGGCAGAATCAAAAACATCCTCTCTTCTGCCAGCTTCATGGGAAAGGAGATATTGAAGGTTCTAAGACATTTTTATGTTTCGTAAATTTTGATTGAAAAGAGGAAATGGAAGCATTGAGAAAAGTAATACACTGTACTACACTGATCTCCTGTATAGTATAGTATTCATGTATGTTGTTGAAGGAATATTGTTTCGCATGGTCTTCCTGCTGGCAACTGCAAACTCCTGACTGCTTGGGCGTCAAAAGTGGCGAGATCTGAAATAATGCCAAGTTCAACGTCATTGTCAATTACTGGCATTCTCAAATTCTTCAACCTAAACCACTAACTTTATTTTTCCAGGTCGACCTTAAGTTTAATCATCAAATAATTTTAATGTAATTTCTCCTGATGTCACCTGGCCATTGCTCTTAAAACATTGAAAGAGTTGTAGTATTCATCAATACCTCGGACATGAGCAATGGCCAAGTGACATCAGGAGAAATTACATTAAAATTATTTGATGATTAAACTTAAGGTCGACCTGGAAAAATTAAGTTAGTGGTTTAGGTTGAAGAATTTGAGAATGCCAGTAATGAGTACGACGTTGACCTTGGCCGTATTTCAGTTCTCACCACTTTTGACGGCCAAGCAGACAGGAGAACTTGGCCTTTTTTTACAGAAATGTTTTTGGTGGGATCTCGCCTCTTTTTGTAGGCAGGAGTGTAGGATAATTATAAGATAGCTCGGGGAGTTGCTTCCATGCATTAAATTTGTATTATTATAGTATTAGTATGGGAATTTGAGAGTAATAAAAAGTAATCCGTGGTAAAAATGCCGCATCTGATAACCAGCCGCAGACTTCGTTTTTTTTAGCATTTAGACTTAAAAAAGTGCAGTTTTCATACTTATTCAGATGTTTGTTTGACAAACTCTACCAGCATACCAAATTTCAGCACCCCAGGACCACTGGAGAATTTCCGAGACCCACAGATCATATACGCCCTTCAGTATCCACTTATCTCAGGGGTTCCCAACCTGGTGGTCACGACCCCCCCAAGGTAAGGGGGCCATGGAGCAGGTCCAGGGGGCCGTGAGAGGCCGCGGTTATTTTTATAAATTAAAGAATAACTAAAATTTAAACAATTAATAAAATAAATTTTATAGGAACATCACGACGGTTTTTTTCAACATCTACATACACTCGGGGAGGGGGGAGGGGGTCGCAGTTTACTTGACTATCATAAAAGGGGGTCGCGATCCGCAAAAGGTTGGGAACACCTGACTTATCTGTGTGCTTGGACAGGATGGGTACCACTTTCAAATATCACAGGCGCGAGGTACGGTACAAAAACAGCGTCGTGCATGGTATCTCCACCTTGACGTGGTGGTGGGCCTTGACTTCTCCAGTGACCCCATAGCTGGCTGCTGGCACAGTCACCCACGCCAGATTGGCCATTTTGAGGTTGGGGAATAACTAAGAGAGGTGCCGTTCTTTCAATACTATTCTACATTTACGGCACAACCTTCAATTTTGCATGACATACTTTTGTATTGTGTCTTTTCTTACAATCTGACATCCGCAGTGTGTTGTGTGGACTTCATGCACATGCAATATGCTCCATGTTACAGGTATGCCTACATTGCATAGCCATAAATTATTGCAAAGGTAACGACAAATCAATGAGTTACTCCTATGGAAAAGTAATAACCCGAGCAACGCCGGGCATCCTGCTAGTTATTATTATTATCATTGTGTACACGGACCTATCAACAACCTGTATGTGTGTTGAAGATAATAATGTGTTTCGGATTATTATCATTCTGCGTTGCGCATTATAATCCGTGTTGAGGATTATTATGTGCTGCGGATTATCTGTGTTGAGGATAATAATGTGTGTTGAGGATTATAATCCGTGTTGAGGGGAG
>JYFJ02008585.1:0-12003 GCA_000934665.2 Catajapyx aquilonaris | reverse complement strand
TCTGGGTGCGTTTTCGAGAAAGACGAATTCCATAGCCGCATTATACTCGCAAAATCCTACCTGGTCTAGCAACATTTAGGCCCACTTGATTAGGAAAAACCCTATATTTGAGGATTTTGATTTTTTGACTGCCCGAGGTAAAAAAAAAAACAAATCGAAGACAAAATGAATGGTCATTATGAGTCACGAGTGACCTAAGGAACACGCAAATGGCGCTGAATTTCCATGGACATAAAAAAGTTGATTTTTGTTGCGCATATTCTTGCTTTACTCACCTGCAACATATTGGTCTTGTAATTCATAGTAATTTATTCCAGGGGTTAACCACTTCGGTACTCCGGTGTACATCTGCAGTGGTACTCCCAGGTACTCCTTAGGTACCTCACTCTTTGGTACTCCTTGAATTTGGTACTCCAGTGTACACTTTACAGTCGTGTGGTTAACCCCTTGAATTTATTCATACTGTGCCAACTTCATAATTATGTAGACCTATATCGCTTCAATTCTCTCTTTTGCCGCCATGGACTCTTGGCGTCACCAGTAGGACACCATTAATGTCCAGCACTGTAGTTATGACTCTCAACGTGGCCTGCGTTATTGGCCAGAGCAGAGGTGAGTTTATCCTGGGAGTCACCTGACCCCGAGAGCAAGAGAGGTTGAAAGGTAGCCATCTAGAGTCAGGATAACTGGCACCGACCGGTATGGCACCTTGGCGACACAGTAGTGCAAGCCCTACCGCAGGACTTGGGCAGAGAGAGTAATATGACCCCTGTAATTGAAACTGACATATTATAAAGCACAAGAGAGGGCCATTGCACTTCCTTACAACGACCGTGGGTTGAGTTGGATTGGTGGTAAACCACGCCGCTGCGTCATAGCTCCAACTCATGGCGTGGTCGAGGATGGTTGCAGTTAATTACGACAGTACACCAGATACAATGCTTGAAAAAAATAGGTTTGAGTCAAGGATTCGCGAAGGTTACCAACAGCCAGACCGGATGTTTCCAAGAAGCATTGTGGAAAATATGCTTAGTTTTCAGTTTCACCCTTCGAGATAAGTCGTAAAGTAAACCTTATGCGTAGGGTAGGCTATATATTATGTTAAGGTTAAGGAAACGATACCATTTTGCAGGTTAAGACAGTGGGAGACGGTGGCAAAGAACGTCACAAAAATCGAGTATCATTGAGACAAAATGACTGCCATTCACAAGCCTTAAACGTACTATCAGTCTCAATTACTTTCGGCCACTTTATCCTGGTCTTGAATCAACCCTTCGCACATGCCCCACGGTGAGGAGTGTGTATGTATGAAGGGTAGCTTCAAGACCAAGTTAAAGTGGCCGAAACTAATTGAGACTGATAGTACATATACAGGGTGGTCGGTAAATGGCGGACAAGCTTCAGGTAGCGAGATTGCTTGTGAAAAATCAGTATATGGAAGTGAAGGTCATATTGCTCTACGTGGCCTGGTTAGGGCTCACGAGGTCCCCAAAGTTTGGGCCAAATCATGACGTCATATCCGCCCGCGAAATTCAAACACTACCGTATCGCTACCGTACGCGGCGTGTTGCTAGGCGGTGCCATGTTGACATCCCCCACATGTTCACCAAACAATGGAACCGTATAAACTCGCCGGGACGTTGCCAGGAACTCGGCGACGACGGTATATGGCAATGCCTGGCAACGTCCCGGTGAGTTTATAGGTTCCATTGTTTGGTGAACATGTGGGGGATGTCAACATGGCACCGCCTAGCAACACGCCGCGTACGGTAGCGATACGGTAGTGTTTGAATTTTGCGGGCGGATATGACGTCATGATTTGGCCCAAACTTTGGGGACCTCGTGAGCCCTAACCAGGCCACGTAGAGCAATATGACCTTCACTTCCATATACTGATTTTTCACAAGCAATCTCGCTACCTGAAGCTTGTCCGTCATTTACCGACCACCCTGTATATACACTCTTCCATTGTGAATTGCAGTTTCACATCCTTAGGATATAAAATCGTGGAACATCAACGTAAGCAGATGGTTACATTTTAGGCTAAGGATGACACAACGCCTGTTCTTAAGTAACCTTTGAAGGAGGTGGTGCCATATGCGGTCAACAATGCGAATATCATTTCAATCATACTGACTTAGTCTTCGTCCAGTCTGCAAAAATATCACCCATATTCTTATGAAACCGTGCCTAATATGCAGTTACTCTCAACGAACAAAATTACTATTAATTATTGAGAATAAGACAGACATTGCATTTACCTACTGAAGTGTAGGCGAAATGCATTATAACAGTAACTTGGCATCGTAAGAACATGATGTTTATGGGATTATTTAACGATGTAGCCTACTGCGCCCCACTGCAACTCCGTTTTTTTCATATAGGTTTCCCCCTCAGACCCCCGTGACCTTAGCTCGACATATCAGTAGTTTGGTGGGGTGCCGCAAGGCTTTAGTTTCGGCGCTTTGGCCCGTTCCTTTAGTTACTTCAAGGCCAAGTCGGCACACAGCGAACCTGGTGGCGGAACACGGCGAAGCAAGACTCCCAAACCGCCAGTAGGTATGGTCCGTTCGTTCTTCGTTCCTTATTTACACTGTATCCAGAGCAAAAACTAGCACATCTGTCTGTTTCAGTATTACTGAAGAAGAATCATTTAAAAATATTTGACTCAATGAGATCATCTTACTAGAAAAGTGTTTAAATCCTCATTTAATGTTACAGCCGTTTATTGGTGCAAAAAGGTATTTTTGAGCCAACTGAATTGAAAAGTTGTGTTATGACTCTTATGAGGGAAAGACAGTAACTGCGGCCAATACTGATACCCCGTAAGTTAATATGGGTGGTTTCATTTCAAATCAGGCAGGGGCTGTCAGGGCTTGGTCTCCGATTATTACGGATAAATTACACGAAGTACCGCTGTCGAAATGATGAAGAATGACACTGGCTATTTTTCAGTGTCATTTTTTATTTGCCCTGAAAAAATCATAACCGCAGGGGTACCAAATCTGATATTTCTCGAAGTTCATTTTTTCTCCACTTTCGACGCGTGTACCAATTTTCCTATAAGTTACACAAAAACCAGATTTTCAATGGAGCAACTGCCTATGTAGGTCTGAATTTTCAATATAAAATAATTGCGAATGCGTAATTAGCAACCGCGGAAAAATTGGCGAAGATGATGTTTTACGACATTTCAGCAATTTGCGCATTTTTTTCTTTGCCAAAAAAATCTTTGTAGGTAAATGAAACATATAGACATCCAGTACAACTCATACCCTCTCTATTTATCAGCTTTGTTAAGCTTTGAAGTCAAAGGTTAACAGCGGAGCCATTGTTGAACATTGTTAACTTCGCAAAACATGGTTTGGAAGAAAATAATTTTCTCAAAAACTCACGGGATAATTGAACACCGATTTATTTCTGGGCAGAGGAACATTTGAGCCACACACTAGTGCGAAAATTTCTCTCCTCCCGAGGTTTATGGTCCCGATTTGAATTTTATTACTTACTCGTTTCCGGCGCTCTCCATGGAGCCCACTGACCCAGTCCCACGACTCATAGCATCGTGTACGGTACATTTGGTTAGAACTTCTCTCGTACATGTAGGCTACATGTGATTGTTTGATACCTTGACACTTATATCTGATACTGGTTAATGCTATGTGAGGTCTGGTGAGGTCAAATCATCCGTAGAGGTATTGCAAAGTCTTACTCACATTTTTCCAGAAGTCACACCAAATGTTGCGCTGTTCTTTGCACAGTAACTTCGCCACATTTCACGTTCCAGTAATGGCTGGACTGTATAACATGAAATGGTTTCATGTTTGCCATAGTTTCTCCCTAGTTTCACGAAATTGCGGAATGGAGGATCGCAGCACCTCAGTCAACTGTCCAGAAGTTTTTATGGCCTCTGTTTCACTGTGCCGCAAGTTGTACGCTGTCGCAATATGCTTCACTAGCCCTCCTACTCCATCGCAGGGTCCTTTACCATGCCCGGCAGCTGTGAAGACCCATTCCCTCTCAGGAATTTCACTTTGCTCAAGTTCATATTTTTGGTATATGTTTTTAAAATGACTGGGTGCACCATCGGACACATAGGAACTAATATTCTGCCCAATGATCGATTCTTCAACTTTCATTCTCGCTAGAATAGAATGAACCGAGTCATGAGTCTTGGCCATCTGGTCATAAGTCAGTGTGCTCCACGCGCCGGGAAACGAGTAAGTAATAAAATTCAAATCAGGATCATATACCTCGGGAGGAGAGAAATATTTGCACTATTGTGTGGTTGAGATATTTCTCAGCCCTGAAAAAAATCGGCGTTCAATTATCCCATGGGTTTTCTGAGAAAATTATTTTCTTCCAAACCATGTTTTGCGAAGTTAACAATGTTCAACAATGACTCCGCTGTTAACCTTTGACTTCAAAGCTTAACAAAGCTGATAAGTAGAGAGGGTATGAGTTGTAATGGATGTCTATATGTTTAATTTGCCTACAAATATTTTTACAAAGAAAAATTGCGAAAATTGCTAAAATGTCGTAAAACATCATTTTCGCCAATTTTCCGCGGTTGCTAATTACACATTCGCAATTATTTTATATTGAAAATTTAGACCTACGTAGGCAGTTGCTCCATTCCAAATTTGGCTTTTGTGTAACTTATAGGAAAATTGGTACACGTGTCCAAAGTTGTGAAAAAGTGAACTTCGAGAAATATCAGATTTGGTACCCCTGCGGTTATGATTTTTTTCAGGGCAAAAAAATGACACTGAAAAATAGCCAGTGTCATTCTTCATCATTTCGACAGCGGTACTTCGTGTAATTTATCCGTAATAATCGGAGACCAAGCCCTGACAACTTTTCTGGATCTGGCACGCTCATAATATTATGTTAGCGCTGCGCAGCGCATTGGTTCTGCCTTTGGCTCTTCTTCGCGTCCTTTCCAACCCAGCCTATTCTAACAGGATCATATTCCTTCATGGTAATAATAATGGCGGATAATAGGCAGGCCTGATATCATAAAGTGCAATAATTGTACTAGGGGCCACTATACATGTTGGTCATTCAGAGGTAACCAGCTGTGCACTCAATGTCATATGAGGTTGGTTACACCTGATGTCAAGACAGGCTAGAGACATGGTCAACACCAGTGTCAAAACAGTTCTAGCGCGAATGTTAGGATGAGCTAGGTGCCAGTAACAGAAAAGTCGAATGTCCACAATATAATCTTGACAAATTATTTTATTCATCATGAGGCCACACAAACTTATAGTTTGGCACTCTACCAACAAACATCTTGACTTTTATTTTATTTTTAAATCCTGTACATCGAAAAAAAAGTGAGAGTTTTTGATGGGAGTGGGGGAGTCAATGTATATTTCAGTATACCATACTGTAATATACAAGAACAACAAATAAAAATTGTCATATGACTAAGTGGTTCCAGAGAGGGTACTGTATGTCTGTGGCGTCGAGAATCCTCTTGTAATTTTTGGACGCCGGGCTTTCACTTCGTCTTCTACTTTCGTTTTCGGGTCTTTTTCTTGGGAAGTTTGTACAGCTTGTAGTCATCGGGCAACTCATCCTCCGTGTACTGCAGGTCCGAGAAGTACACCCTACGGATGCGGCAGTTGGGGTGTATCTTCACTTTCACGGTCTCAATGTACTTTGTACCATAGGCTGCCAGGGTCATGTCGGTGAGGTCGAACTCGACCCTGTTCCATAGATGGTCCAGGTCCAGAGACAGGTTGCAGATCTTCGGCTTCACGCAGGTACTCTCATGGTGAGTAGAAGCTTGGAAGCGCCGGACAGTATCTGTGTCATCCTTGACCTGTCGAGAGTAGATTATCGTGATTAACACACTCTACATCATTCGGGCCACGGAAGCGCACTTCCTGGCATGTGGCTATTGCTAGCAATTTTACCGGCAGAAATACTATTGGAATTATGACCAAATTACGCACTTGAACTTCTACTGTGACATCATGCTTCAGCTTTTTGATGATCACTACCACGATGGGCAGCTGGATGCCGAGGGACGCCTTTAAGTCTACTGGAGTCCTGATGTAGGTGGCGAATAAGTTAGTGGCCACCAGCTCCAACACCGGTGACTTGATGTGATCATCGGTGGCTAGCTCGATGTACCCGTTCCTCACCTGCAGGGGTCGGAAGGATATGCTTTTAGTTGTGGTGAACACTATACAATAATTGATTCTAAGTCCATTGTCTTCTTTTCACTAAGCTCTACCCGCCCCTCACCTTCTCGCCCCAGCCCACCAGTGGCTTGTCTATATAGCTATCAAGGATGGTCAGCAGTTCGGGCTGGAACGTTTTCTTGACCATGGCTTTGCTGGGGCCGGCCGAGTCCGGTTGCTTCTTGGAAGGGCCGGGTTCTATCTGGAGCTGCTCTAGATCCTTTTCCATTGGTGCGGCGTTCGGGTCTTCACTCGTTCGGGAGGGGAACGGTGCAGGACAACGGCGTTCGCCCTGTGACTCAAAAGACCTCGCCAAATAGAGTATGTCAATCAAACATTCGAACAGGTAGCCTTGGAAACCACGCGGAAACAATAAAGGAGGGAAACTACAACTACAAGTACTTTAGAACAACAAAGACACGATACGATACGATATTGAAATATCGAAAATCGATTTATCGACCGGTCGATTCGATGCATCGATGTTTCGAACGGCGCTAATATTATGATTTGGCAGATATTTACGCGGTATTTGATGTTTTCAGCAATTACAAACGATGTTATTGTTTCCGAGATAATTGGCTGCAAACGGATGGCATAAAAATCGTTGGCAGTATACATCATTTCGCTCGACCTTTCATTTTTCATTTTAATTATAGGTGTCTCCGTGTAATTTAATTTAAATTTCAACACCATTACGTGTTGCAGTCAGTGGCCAAGGCAATAGAAGTGTCGTAGGCTGTATGCGTGACATGGAAGATGGTAATATTTTCACGGAGATGAGGTTTCGTAGGCCAAATATCATCAATAATCAATAATATCATATAAAGCCTCTATCCGAGGATATAATTAGGAGGAGGATGGAAAAGATTTCGCCCTTCCCGGCGTCGCAGGGGTTGGACAAATAAATAATTTAAGGACATCATTCTGCGAAAAGCGGTTGAACCTTTCGCGTTTCTTTTATTTAAAAACAGAAAAAGTTACACCTTCCCAGGGATTATTATCTAATTCGTACACTTATAATAGTGAAGCAAGTTACTTTGAGTGAGTGCTTAATGGAGCTTCTTCGAGCGCTTCTGGCGCTATTTTGGGAAGTTGGCTCCGGTTCCTACACCTGAAACCTCCAATATAACACATTGTTATAATATGAAAGCAGGAGGCTATGATAGCTCCAGTTCCGACCATCATAAATGCTCTTCTTCCGCCCATGATCTGGTAGAGAGTACCTCCAGCAATGCTTCCGGCACCCATACCTGCAGGAAAACCCCCGAAAATTTTGATGTTAATGTTGGGGGGTTACCCTATAAATTACAAACTGATAAATTAATATGCGACTACGTAATTATAAGTTAGAGTAAAACGGTTGAATGCATTCTATAACTTCTTTCATCTCATATTGTTGACTGCATTTGGCACACTTCATTACAAGCTACCCTACCATACGTGCTGTACAAAATTACTCGTAATTCTATCATTCTATTTGAACGAAATTAACAACTAAGCAGTGTGTCTCTCTGCATAGCTTACCAAGACTGTCACAAAGGGTCGAGGACAGGCCCTGCAGGGTGACTTCCATTCTTCGGGGAGCAATTTTGTTGGTGTAAGAAATCATTGCAACTACTCCCAGTCCCACGGTAGGACCCTGGAGGATGTCAATCGGCAGGATAAACCATGGGTTGATTAGTGACGAGCACAAGAAAAACCGGACACCAGCAACAGCCAGAACCACGCTCATCACCAAGGAATGACCAAGATGGCGCAAAAACCACCCTGTAATATGTAATGGAACGATATCTATATCATCTGGAAATGAAATATGAAGACTTGAAAAGCAGTCGCACAGAAATGACTTCGATATTACTTATTAGAATTTTATGATTCATTATTACATTATTCCTTACAGGATCCATTTTTTCAATCATTTCTCTCTATAGATAACTGTCCTGTGTTTATCATAAGACTGACCTGACCATCAGTTCTTAATAAGGTGTGGGGACGGAAACAGGTGTGTTACTGTAACTCTGGGGACGTTGACCCAATTGTGGGGACATTTTAGGTCCCCACAGGGCAAAACTGCTTCACACACGAGAATATTACCGTTACAGTGGGGACATGTCCCCACTACTTCGTTTTGCAGGGTATCACAAAAGTCCATTTCTCTCAGCCTAGGTTACTTAGGGTAGGGTAGGTAGGGTAGGGTAGGTTAGGATAGGTTAGGTTAGGTTAGGTTAGTTTACACTCGCTTTGTCAAGTTGTCTTTTTCACGTCCCCACACCTTAGTGAAAACAGGTCTGTGTGGAAATGCATGTGTGAAGGAATGTCCAAGGATAGCTCAATTTCGCGCAAAATGTGCCTCTTGTCTTTCTGTATTTCACGTCTTCAAATAAAATGAAACCTGTCTATAACGGCGTTGCTCGATTCCGCGAAAATCTGTACAGAACAAGTACTGAACAAGCAATACAAATTCATTGGAAATCATCCCCCAAAAGCCAAAACCTAAGAAAATATCTGCAATTGACAGGTTTCCGTGTATCTATTGCCCAGACAGGTTTCACTGCATAATGGCTCAAACTCCTCGCAGTGACTTAAGGGGGCGCATTAGTAAAAATACGGTAGGCGCATTTTTGAGGGAATTATATTTTTTGTGGCGAAACGGATGGTTAATCGGAAAAATCACGCCGAAGGTGCCCTGCGGAAAGGTTTGGCCTTTACTATGGTACCATGCTCGATATGATTGCATTAAAATTGTGGACATACGGGTGCCGATGCGTTCCCGAATTTGTCGCGTTCCTGCCGCCATGTTATTCAAATGGGCTTTTCGGGAACTCCATTTTTCTTTCACTTCAACTCGATGAAAAGGTCACTTCCAGGCCGAAAATGGGAAAATGACGCCGAAGGTGCCCTGCGCCAGATCATGTCCTATTTTTTGGTGTAATTTTTGTGTCCATTGCTCCATTTTTGTAGCCGTAAGGCCGCCGGAGCGTGGACATGTCGAATCCCCATATGCTGTCCATGCAAACGCGAGTTTGTTTACGTAGTTGCCAAGGGCTCGCATTGTTACAGATTGTTACCGTATTTTTTTACTAATGCGCACCCTTAATTGTAGAGGTCAAGGATTTTCCCAACCATATACTAACCTGAAAGAAACGTGAAGGATGCTTCTCCTAAAAGGCCTTGCACCAACAGACTGAGTCCTTGCAGCAACTTGATTTGAAATATATCGCGACATCCTTTCCATTTGATCATGATGTCATCCAATAGCCACATCTGAAATTCCATGAATATGCCCATGCAAGACCCAAATACCAGGCACCAGGTCAGAAAGGTTGCCACCTTCGCACTTTTCAACAATTGAAACAATGCAGATGTCATCGTCTCAACTTCTTTGTGCTTTGTTTCTGTCTTATTGTCGTACACATCTGCCAACTTCAGTAGGACTAAAATATCTAAGAAGATGACACCAATCATCAAGTAAAATAGAGGTGCATAATCAGGACCTGATTGGCTATTCTCGCTCAATTCACCAACTAATAAGCCGCCCAGGAAACTGAAGATGCCCATAGATACCATTCCGAAAGCCATCTGTTGTCCACACAAGAGCTTCCTTTCCTCACCTGAAAAATAACATACCATCAAACAAGTAAAATGGAGCAAAAGTGACCAATCACGAACACTGTCCTTAATAGGAGTTCTTACCTAAAATTTGAAAGCAGAGGACATCGGTGATGTTATAAGAAACTAGAGTAAGCGTCCAACATATTACCACTATGACACAGAATACCCAAAAAATAGTCGGATGTGTTGATAGAAGATGCTGGTTGTCCTGTGCATCACTAGTTAACAAATTCTGGGTTTCCTGGTCTTCACAACTAACGTAGCATTGCAGAACACCATCTTTGGGGCAAGTAATATTGACGCTATTCAGAGGAAGATGAACGTATGAAGAATTTGTCCTGTTAAAACTGATGACATCTTCGCCTTCAGGACAGTGGAGGGCGCATTTGCTTTCAACAGAATCATCATCTAACGAGCATGTGACAACTTCACTCTGGAGAGACTTCCACATATCCGTTGGGGAGCAATCGAAGGCGACCAACTTGCTAGTCACCACTTCACTCATAAGTTGAGGTAAGAGAGCAAAACCCAAATATGCCGCAATTATCGTCATTAGGAACACCTGCAAAACTGCCTTCTTTCTTCTTAAATAGTCGGCCATGGCACATAATAAAGGCTTCAATCCGGCGCATATAAAGTGAACTGAGCAAAACAGCATCCCCATTTGCATTTCGGACACTCTCATCTGCTTCCCATACACTCCCAGGTACGAATACACTGGGATTGTTCCTGTAGTAAAATAAAAAGTAGCTTATGACGTAACGCCTACAATCTGTACTATCCCTATTGTTTAATTACGTACCTCCATACAGCAAAAAGTAATGCAGCTTCAGCACAAGAAGTTCCAGGTCAACTTTCATTGTTCTCTGCCAACCCTACTTGCTCACTTCCACAATAATAGGCTATCAGGCTCTTTCATATGAAAAATGTAAGTTGATACTCATTTGCAAGTCAAAGAGATTATGGAGAACTTCTGTTTCCCGCTTTCTGCTTACGCATTTCAGGAAGAACCGGTTAATATGCCCTTGACGTCACACGACGGTTTATCAATCAATTCGCATTAGACTGAAGTCACGCATAAAGACGCCTCTATACAATGTTTTTCTGCCATAGTCTAAATACTCTAAAATTAACTCATTTGACCTATATATATATAGCTAAGTTTCTTAGTGCTATCTTATTGTCTATAATATAAGTACGTAGATTATCTATAGCTATAGTGCTATCTAGTCTTGTTGACCCATTGGTTGATGAGGGTCATCTCACAACCAAATGTTTCTGATTTGAATATTGAGAGCTGCATTACGTAACACGTGCGTGATGGTATCCTCTCCCTCCGTCCTCTTTTGCATAATTAATGGGAAATGTCCGTGATGGCCAGAGGCTTGAGGGCCTTGGCATTGTATTATCCCTGGGTTTCCTTGAACTTGCTTATTATTCGTCTCACGAAGAGAGGCACTGAACAATCTATCTCTATAAATAAGGAAGTTTGTCAGTTTGGATGTTTGTCCCTTATAGAAATCCGGGGGAAGGCCCCTACACCGCCTTAAATTAGCATAATATCGGGAGTTACATTTTTCAAGGAATTTAATGCCGCATGTTTCAGCTTCCGAAAATGAACCTAACGCCCATAACACGCATATTCCCAATTAACCAATTATCAATTACCTATTTAACAATATTCATAGATTTCCATGGTAATGCCCTCATTACATTGTAGGCCTACCACCATAACATATACCCGGGCAACGCCGGGTAACCTGCTAGTAATTAATAAAGTATGACTACTAGTACTTGCCCTGATCTGAAAATATTGGGACACCCCCAAAAAATGGAGTGGTGGGGTTATACACAGGATGTGATAAAAAGTTTCCATTAAGATTATCTGGACTTTAGAATGGATAATTATGAATAGTAACAATTGAGCTAGGAGGATACCAAATTTGAAGTTCATTTGACAGTTAACAACTGAAATAAATACGATTATACCTTGGACAGTGAATTTCTGTGGGGTCTGGTAAAAATTGCTGCCACTATGTTAATTTCTTACTTAGCGGGATGTAAATGTTGATAATGAACCTGAGGGGCCGCACAAATCCAAAAACAGTTATGACATTAATTACAAAAAATCTAGCACAAAATAAAAAAATATTTATCGCAAGTGGATTTTTTCAGAAATTGATACACTTGGCTG
>JYFJ02008582.1:0-12043 GCA_000934665.2 Catajapyx aquilonaris | reverse complement strand
TCCTGCTGCTTCACTTGCTCCCGCAGACTTTTTTCTTGGTCTCCAGTTGCCTGTGCCTCCACTCTGAACATTTGTACTTGGTGTCTTAGAGTCTGTGCCTCCCTCTCCATCCGAGGCACCTCCTCTTCCAGCATGGCCTGGTGATCCCTCAAAGCCCTTACCTTCCCCATAAGCTCATCTACTTGCTTCTGCATGCGGTGAATCTCACCTGGAGATGCTGCACCCTGGCTTGACACCACAGAATGGCCCATCAATCCCCTGCGTGGCCGGCCTCCACCACCACTCATAGTTCCGGATGTCTCAATTAACTCCCCCTTGAGAGTGACCACCCTGTAACGTACTTGACCATATGCTATGCGCATGGCCTGGGTCAGGTCATCGGCAACCAATGTGTCACGTAGACGAAAGTAAAAGGCAGTTCGGATAGTCTCATTTTCCACACGCACCAGGTCAAACAAGCGAGGTACATTCTCAGGGCTGAAAGTATAATAAAAATCCAACACTTATTAAATGCCACATTCAAGGGAGGCACAATAAATTGTATGTGGTGCCACATTGACAAAGTGTAATTCAACTCACGGCCAGAATGGTGCTTTGTACAGTGACCGCAAGTGCTCCTGTTTTTCCAGAGGGACGAATGATGCTTTTCCCATATTGTTCTTCTTCAGAAACTCAATGCCCTTCTGAGCAGTATTCACTGTGTCTACAACAATGTCGTTCAGGGAAGGGCAAGCAGTAGAGACTGCCACATCATACTTCTGGTCTATAGCACCCAAGTCACCCTAAGGAATGAATACACTGGCATTAAATGCAAATATTTATACAGTACATGTTAGCTATCTGGTCAAATTCTCCAATGTTTATAAATGTAGTAGCCTGAGGGTCACAGATCTGCTCTACCTGACCATAACCAAGTCAGGTTTATGACCTTATAACAATGTTTTGTCCCCTCTATTGGCCCACATCCTAGTCATGAATTCCAGACAAAGGCAGCCCATTTTTTAAATGAGCACAGAGGCTGCATACATCCAAAGTGTATTATGTAAAAGGCCTCCCGGAAAGCTTCATTCACTCACCAATCGTCCGTAGATTCCAGGAAGATTCCCTTCTTGCTTCTGCTCCAGCAATGCAGAGAGCATCCTGCCCCTGCTCTGCATACTCTCCTGTGAAGACCTCACCTCCCCAATGGCCGCTTGCTTTCTCTGGAGTTCTGTCTCAGCTGCGGCAACATCCTCTGCTACCTTTTTCAAGTCAGCCCCACCCTTCTTCATATTGACTTCCAGCTCCGGAATCCTGGCTTCCATCTCCACCACTTTAGCATTGAGGCTGGCAAATTTGTTTCCTGCCTCAGTCAATCTGCACTTCAGCTCCTCCAGCTTGTCCTTTGCAGACTTCTCCTGGCTCAGATACAACTCCAACACTGACTGGGCCAGGTCAAACTGGGGAAATAACACAATACAGAACGTCAACATTATGACACATTTGTCTGGAGCAGAGATATCAGCAGTTTGATGTGTCCATCTTCCTGCTTATAGCTGTACCTGTTCACATGGATTAAATTCTGCACATGTCAAACTGAAATGTTAATGCATACAAAAATACAAAATATAATGTACAAGCTAATGTACATACCGCAGATTTAGTGTCATTGATCTCTTTTTGAAATCCCAGCAGCTTGTTTTGCTGCACCTCCTTCTGGTCTTGCAGTTCCTGGGTCTGTCCTCTCAGACCTTGCAGAGCAACCTGCTGATCCTTTTGCGCCTTCTGCTGGTCGATTATTAGAGTTTCCTTCCTACCAGTCAAGATTTCAATGTCATCTGCATTGCGTTTAGGAACCTGCAGCAGCTCGTCCAGCTATCCATGCAAAAGTACCAACTGGAATTAATATCCTTTCACCTACAAGTATTACAGTAGAACCCCAATTATCCGACTCCTCAGTTTATCCGGCCCTCCAGCTCCAGAAATAAATATATTTTTCTCATCAAACACTGTCATGTAGGCTACTACGCATTTGTTTCTTATTTCCTTAGTTAAATGGTAAATACAGTACAGTATAATGTGCAATCTGTTCATGAAAATGATAAATACTTCAGTTTTTTTTAGAAAACAGTAATATTGTACATTATTTCATGCTTCTTTATATGTTTTTTGTCGTGTTTCATTAAAGTTTTCCTTGCTCCTCGGATTATCCAACCTTTTTTTGTGTTCCGACCATGCATTACATGTTAAAAGTATGCAAATTCCCTTCTTTATTCCAAGCCCTGAAACTGTTCTATTAGCCTCTTTCCAATTTAGCTAAATTTTATATGAAGAATTCCAAACAGCTTGATAGTAAGAGGTTTGCAGAAGCCTCATTGGCCATAACGGGTCATCCGCAAAGTGCATCACACATACCTTTTTCTTCTCTGCCTCCAAACTGTGTAGATTTTTTTTGTGCTGCTCATTACGATGTTTCAGATCCTCTGTAATCTTAAAACATTCCTTGTCCAGTTTGTTGAAGGTAGCGAGCAGTTGGTCCTTCTGCCGAGTGCAACTTCCACACTCCCTACAAATTAAAGCCATTTAGAAAATTCATTTTTTGGACATCAACCACGCCCACAAGCAATTACTTACTTTGCTTCGGCCACAATGGCCTTCTCCTTGATCTCTCTCTTGGCAGTCAAGTTTTTCAACTTCTCTAGCACCTCTGCCAGTTTTTGCCCCACTTCTTCTGCATCTTTCTCAATTTTCACAAGTTTGGGAGTACTTTTGTTACTGTTAAAGAACATCAAGTAATATTAGTACTCCTAAATAACAACTGTCACTTGCAACAACGTATAATTAAATTGCACTTCATAATTTATTATCGGCACATCATTTACACCTTATGGATCTTTGTAAGAGGTGCTCGTCACTAACAATTACATTCGGCGCACAAGGAGGTTAATAATTTACTTCAGTTTAGCTGGCTTTGCAAAACTTATTGAGTGAAATCTTGTTTGAAATGTAGTCCCAATAAATCCAAATAAATTAAGAGTAACCATACATAAACTTTTGTAATTCCATCCCACGAAATCTGGCCAGCTTGTTCTCCAGTGCAAGGTAGGCAAACGCCTTAGCTCTCTCTGCCTGGAGGACGTCCTTCTCTTGGCTCAGGATCTTTAGCTTCTGCATCTGTTCATTACGAATGTTACTTAGTGTTTCCACTATTCCTGACATGCGTACAATGGGTTCTTGCAAACGATTTGACCCAACTATGTCCTCTAGGTACTCCAACATGCCTGTCTCATGCTCATTGACAGATTTTGGTTTCATAAGAGCAATTTGCTCAACCTCTCCCTAGACAAGAAAGCATAATTAAGTCATTATCTTCAAATATGTGTGTGATACAAGCTACAAGTACACACCTGCAAAATGAGGAATCGATTGTGATCCAGGTCAATTCCATGCTGCCTAAGCAAAGCAGCCACATCCTTGAACATGTTTCGCCTACCGTTGATCTCATAATAAGATGAGTTGTCACTGCAAGCAGTCCTTGAAATTCTAAGTTCTGACCCAGGAATCAGCTCAAACTTATTGTCACCAGGCTGTAAATAAAATAACCGTCAACCATGTGTGACACTAATTATTCAATGCAAAATAAGGTACAAACCAAGTCACGAATCTGCTGAAACAATACAGATACGCTGCAACTGTTCAGGTTGTTGAAATTTTCTGAACTGTGGATCAGGACAGACACCTTCTTACAGCGGATCTTTTGAGCACGGTAACCAAACACAAACAGCATGGCATCTATCACGTTGCTCTTCCCACTTCCATTTGGGCCCACAATTGCAGTGAAACCCTATGAGCATACAAATTAAGGATAAGGACAGTATACTAATAATGGTTACAATGCAATGCAAAGAATTACATACCTTACAAAATGGGCCAAGTATCTTGACCCCAGCATAACTCTTGAAATCCTGTAGCTGAATTTGGGTTATGACAAGCCGGGGAGTGTCTGAATCAAATGTGAGCGCCGGTTTTGGAGGGGGTGCGACATATATTTCCCCAATACGGATTCCCCCGTCCTCATCCCTTTCCACTACCACATCACTCTCAATGATGGACTCGGACTCAGACAGAGCAGCACGAGGGGCATCACTACCATTGTAGCTTATCTCGTCTTCCTTCTGCGCTTTGCGCTTACGGCCCATCTTCCAGCTATCCTCGCTCTGTGCAGTCACAGTTACCTAAACCTGTAGGCCTAATGTTAAACAACATATTGTAGGGACGATAGTCCCTATAAGTAAGATCGTCAGGTAGTTTTCCAACAATTATTTTTTTGCCTTGTTGGGACGATTTTGTGCCGAGCTCTACAGGCCTTATCCTTGCACACAGAGACTTCAAGTTTTGAACATACCTCCGTACTGCACCAACTTATCCCCCTAACCTCTATGCAAATTAGCCTATTTTCATCCCTCAGCCAATAAAAAAATTAAATAAAAAATTAAATAAAAACTCAATTAAATTAAATTTATTCCATTTTCTAATTGCCACGCAACTCATATCAACAAATACCTCGCGTAACCCACACCATTTCGTTTCTATAGAACTGACACAACTGATTGCTCTAGAGGCCGAAGCATAAAAATTAACCTCAACAGACATTACGAATTGAGTTCGCGAATTGGAACGTGTGACTTCTTCCTATCATGTGACATCTCATATTCATGTCCGGTAAGTCGAGCCGAAAAACTCGGTACAATAACAAGAATCAGGAGGTTATTCATAAGAAGCAGGCCGTCTACCAGCATCTCCTGGCCGAGGTGCGAGTGGGCCTAGTCTCCGATACTCCCCGCGGTACGCAATAAAAACTGCATTATTGTGATAAAAGCAAATAACTTTGCACACTTGTTCCTTAGACCCATTTGGTTGATTTGGCCCGTAGTTCCTTTCATTTCATCCCTTAGGACTCGCGAAATTGGGAGTGGGGTGGGAGGGGGTGAACTTTTCAAAAAAAATGTGCAAAATTATTTAAAAATCGCAGATGCGTGATCTTGGTGTCCATTTCGCATGAATCAGACCCGCTGAATACGATGACGCTGTTTAAAATTCCATCCGAGCAACGGAAGTGACGTCATACAGGTCATTTTCAAAAATGTCGGGCAAAAATGACCATAATGCTTCGAAGTGACCCATACCAATGTCTATGGTGTCGTTTTCGACGTTTTTGAGGTCACTGAGTCAACCTGAGAATGCTATATCACCAAGATCACGATGGAAGGCATGCAAATTGGTCTACGCCGCCCTTTGGTGGGTGATGGCGGGACGATTAGTGCCCGTGGTACGATGCAACCTGATGTATGGGCCGCTTGTAGATCACTGGACAACGAATGCAATTTGCATCTCTTCTAAACATGAATACATTAATGAGTATCACTACTTGTTCATATTGCTTTGTCAAAAAATAACTGCAATTATCACAAAAAACAATCCCCATGGAATTGTAAAAAAAAGGGAAGTAAGATCTAAGTGACGGATAGAAATTACTGAAACAAGACTGGGCTGCGTAAGATCTTCACCATATGGGTAAATGTAACCCAGAGATCTTACTTCCGCCTTTAACGTTTTACAAGATGTCAGGTTAGAAATTGTCTAAAAGATCCCGAGTCTAATAAACCATTCTGTTAACCAATTAACATCTTAGCCCCCCAACTAATCGATTAACCAATAAATAAATCAACCAACCAGCACCTCATTTAATCAATGGAACAACAAAGAAAAAAATATCAACCCTCCGAACAACCAATCTCCAACCAACCAGACAAGTAATCACTTACTGTTAGCAAGTCATAAGTACTATTTAACCAATCATCATTCAAAAAACCAGCCTATAAACCCTTGGGAATACTAATCTCAGCCCTGCAATCACTAATACTAACACCCAGCACAAAGGTGACTGTCTTGATCAACACCATCTTGTGAAACGTTAAATGCGGAAGTAAGATCTCTGGGTTACATTTACCCATATGGTGAAGATCTTACGCAGCCCAGTCTTGTTTCAGTAATTTCTATCCGTCACTTAGATCTTACTTCCCTTTTTTTTACAATTCCATGGGGATTATTGTTTTTTGTGATAATTTTAATAAAAGGCAACAAAAAATCCTAAAAATAATCAGTGGAACAAAAAACCGTCCTTGCCCATATTTATGAAATTCCAATAAAATCCTAATTGTTTAATGGTGCAGTGTTATTTTTGATGTCCTTTATTTATGTAGAAGATGGCCTTTATGCTCTTAACTAAGCACTTCAATTAGCAGCATTCAGAAGGTTATAGGCTCCTCCTGAGAGCAATACAAAAATGATCCCCAACATATTACCACTTTACCAGTATAGCCAGCATAGCAGGCTAAGGAAATTCCACAGGGGCTTAGAAAGCCAAATGGCAGAAACTACTCTCTCCAACCCTGGTCAGTCCGAAAGAAAGGCTCGAAAAGCCCCTTTCCATTCCAATGGCCATCACACCACCAGAAAACTGTTCTAATCCATTTTTAAAGGTGTCAGCAACAAAAAATTATGATGCACATAAATCGCAAGCAATGAAATCCTGACATACCTAGGTAACAGCTTACATTTCAGTGCAATTTGATGAGTCTCTGCACTGGCACTGTCGCACAATGCTTAGCCCAAATTGTTACATGCAGCCTCTACTACTGGGGATTATAACATTATTCACCCATCTAGAATTGAGTCTAACTCCAGTAAAATCTGTCCATAACGAACCCATAAATAGTGTAGCGGAAACTTGTCAATATTATGGATCTCTTTCCGAAAACGAGCATAGGACATGCAATATATTTTTTGATGGATATATAGCAGAAACCTGTCCATTATGGAAAATTCTTTAGATCCCATGCAATTCCGTTATGTGTTTCACCTCCGGACTACCAGCAGCTATACCTGCACACTAGGACACAAACTAATCAGGTGTCACTATAGTTGAGGTAGCCTAACGGGCATTTGTGATGACAGGATTCGAACTAGGCCTACCAAGCCCTGTGCGTCCGTGAGGTTGCCAACCACCTGGTGCAGGTACCACAACCAAATATTATATACGTGTAGCGCGTATATAATATTTCTCACAACCACGCACTCTTCGATCAATCCTACTCCAACAACGTTCGATTCCTGAGCCCCAACCAGGCAGATGGAACCGGATGGAACACCTCCCCTCGCCCGGACACCGCTACAAAAAGACAAGTGTTTCGACATCCACAAGGCGAAGCACCGGCCCTACATCGCACCTGATGGTCTTGCCGATGTTGTGAGGATAGGGACCGCTGGCTGTACCTCAAACGAACAAACGAACCACGTACCGAACGAGTGTTCCTGTTCCTTGCACCAAGGTGGATGTAATTCGGTGGCTCCTCTCGGGGTTCGTCGGTGATGCCCGTCAGCAAGGCAAAAGCGGGTTCAAATTTTCTCCGCCAGAGCGCACTTGCGTCGACCTTAGGTCCAGGCTGAGGCCCAGGCGTTGATAAATATGTTCACTTCTCTACTTTCAGTCTATGGTTCTAGGCCTGGTCAAGCGTCTGTGGTCTCAAAGATTAGAGAATAGAAGAGAGCCTATTCACGTTTTTTTGGGGTAGTCGCCCTAATGTCGATCGTCGCGCGCTCTGTCGGCAGATTTCTAAGCTGATTTCCCCTTCGAGAGGGGCCTCACGAATAAGCAGCTATTTCGGCCCAAGTGGAGGCACCGCTGTACCTGCACCGTGCCTTGCACCTACCTGACCAGGGAAGGAAGGGTAGCGCCTGGCCAATTATCGCGCAGCAGTATGTGACGTCACATCTATGTGACGCATAGATGTGACGTCACATACTGCTGCGCGATTATTGGCCAGGCGTTACCTTCTGAATGCTGCTAATTGAAGTGCTTAGTTAAGAGCATAAAGGCCATCTTCTACATAATAAAGGACATCAAAATAACACTGCACCATTAAATAATTAAGGATTTTATTGGAATTTCATAAATATGGGCAAGGACGGTTTTTTGTTCCACTGATTATTTTTAGGATTTTTTGTTGCCTGTTATTAAAATATGTTTTTTAACATTACAGGTTTAGGTAACTGTGACTGCACAGAGGCGGATAGCTGGAAGATGGGTCGCAAAGCGCAGAAGCAAGACGAGAGCTACAATGGTATAGTGATGCCCCTCCGCTGCTCTGTCTGAGTCCATCATTGCGGAGAGTGATGTGGTAGTGGAACGGGATGAGGACGGCGGAATCCTAATAGGTCAAATCGCACCCCCTCCAAAACCGGCGCTCACATTTGATTCAGACACTCCCCGGCTTGTCATAACCCAAATTCAGCTACACAATTTCAAGAGTTACGCTGGGGTCAAGATACTTGGCCCATTTTGTAAGGTATGTAATTCTTTGCATTGCATTGTAACCATTATTAGTATACTGTCCTTATCCTTAATTTGTATGCTCATAGAGTTTCACTGCAATTGTGGGCCCAAATGGAAGTGGAAAGAGCAATGTGATAGATGCCATGCTGTTTGTGTTTGGTTATACCGTGCGCAAAAGATCCGCTGTAAGAAGGTGTCTGTGGAGCTGCCAACCCTACCCCCAAAAAATGAGAGGGAGGTAATGACATAATGAGGGGGATTGGGCATCTGAGAGGGGGATTCTGTGTCCCATCGTTCGCTAAGACGCCATCTTGTTCAAGGTGCAACTCCTGTGGTAGGTAGCGGGTAGTCTGTCGCGATTGGCTAGATCTTTCTTCCGCAGACTTACCACTTTAGTACACCTTGAAAAAGATGGCGGATAGCGAACGATGTCGCGCGGCCAGCGCCAAATTCCCAGCCTGGTGGAGACACAGAAATTAAACTACCGTATATCCATACAACTAGGGGGGAAGTGACATGGGGCTGAGTGAGGTAGTATTCGTCGTACTAAATATAATAATTTAACGATCATTTCTACGGCGGGGGAAATAACCCTGCGTGAGGGGCGGCGGGGGAGAACACGTAAATGCGGGAGTTCCCCGCCCAATGCGGGAGGGTTGGCAGTGTCCCTGGACCCGTATTCTGGCCAAAAGGCGCGCGCAAGCGGTTTGTCGAATGCGCGCGGTGACGTATGCCTCCGAAGGGGCTGGCCTGAGGGAGTGGCAAGGCCGCAAAGCCGCACGGCAAGCCGCGCGACGTTTGGTGGTATCGAGAGATGATATCAGTAGGTGCCGCCCTGCTTCGGGATAACGTGAGTGAGGGCCCATCAGGGATGGCGAGTTCCAGCGCCACCAGCCGACAGCCGGCTACATGAGGGGTCTCAGATCAAAGGCGGCTAAGTCAATTTTTGGGGGGTTTGACACAAATACGTCCAGCAATAGTGTATTTTAATGTCATCGGGTATTAATTGCACATTTGCGTATGTAGCTGAGCCGTGGCAACATATGGACGCAAAATGGTTGAAGATTGTACCAGTGAAACTTAAGTAATGAGCGGTTTTTGCTGATTTCACGACCAGCTTTATTTTTACTCAGCCGCCTTTGATCNCCCCCCCCCCCCCCCCACACACACACAACTGTAGTAAGTGTCATGAGTGCTTGTTGTGTGCACAAGTAATGGAATATTGATCTCAAAGTGTGACTAAGTCACATGAAATGTTGGCAGAAACACACACCCAATGTCTTCCACATAATAAGTCACAACTGGTCACAATAATTGTTAACAACACCTTTCCTCACAATTGCTCACATTTATCATTCCAGAGCAGTTCCAGAGTTTGAGAAAATATTTGTACAAAGGCAGACATGTGTCAGTGAAGAAATACAATCAGTTGAAATAATGGCAGCCTGTTTCTCATTCATTGCAGCGTTGTGATGGTCTCATACCCACTTACCCAGTCCATGTCAGTCATTACAAGGTGTGGTTTTTATTTCTTACTAGGTATGTCATCAGGATGATGACACCAAGGTTCCACAAGGTTCAAATCCTAGCAGTGGAATGTAATAGTTGACAAATTATTTTATTCACTAAATGTGTCACATTTTGGTGCAACCTCGGTGAAAATGTTAGACAGACACTGAAGTAGTTTAGCATACTGATAAGTTCTTCTGGACTAAAAAATACACACATGAGTTGGTCATAAGTGGAGGGAATGTTACGTGTGTTCATTCACTGGAAAGGCATTGTGCATAATCGGTTAGGAGCAAAGAAACAGTTGGACCGGGAAGTGCATGTGTTTGAGGGATGCTGTGTGCAGGAAGAGGCATTAATTGCAGAAGAAGCGTAGTCAGCAGCAGAAAACTTTATCCTATTGTCAGAAGTTAAAACCCATTATTAGTAATGCTGTCATATACAAACCATACAGGGAATTTAGGACAATGCCATAATAGCACTGTGCATCATCACAGGAAAGTGCATGCCAACAATGGAATAAATATGACAAATAATGTGTCGCCTATCCAGGGAACAAGTTTAAGAGGACAATGATGAAAATGTTGCCCAGGGTCGCCGAGGACACAAGTAAGCAGCTGCGGTCTCAGCCTCCGGCTCGCACTCGGCATGGCTTTGGTAGCCGCGCAGAATGAGCGAGCAGCAGCATCGCGGCTCGCATTCGGCCAGGCGCGCGACAAACTCAGCCAACATTGATCAGAATATGAGAGGTGGATAGTATCGATCGCGCGGAAAATATCCTCCCCCAGCCCTGCCCCGCCGACCAATCCTGGGGCTGGGGGAGGCGACCAGGCAAGGCCAGGAAACACCCAGTCTACGTCATTTTGACGTCACCGCGCGCATTCGACAAACCGCTTGCGCGCGCCTTTTGGCCAGAATACGGGTCCTGGTCACTCCCACCCACCCCCTGCCGGGGCGTTTTGCAGTGAGAGCGCCATGAGACATTTCAGAGTCCAGGTAAGTGGTGACCCTACTGGACTAGGCTGAACTTTATAGGTACAAAAGGGAAGCGCTACATTGGGGGACCCAACATGGTTACCTGGGCTCTGAAATGTCTCCTGGCGCTCTCAGGTGAGCACCCCCTGCAAAATGCCTTGGCAGGCGATGACATCAGAGTGTAGTATAAGTGTCCGGGGGCTGGCTCTGACCTTAGGTAGGTGAGAAGCGCTTCTCTTCTACCTAAGTTCAGAGCAGTCCGGTAGGGTCGCCACATGCCACATGTCTGGGAAGCCCTGAAAAGTGACATCACGCGGCCACCTGCCGCAAAACACCCCGTCCAGTCCCCTAAGGCTGGGGTTCTTAAACTGCGTGGTACGCCTCCCTAGGGGAAGTGTAGACAGACTCCAAGGGAGGTGTGAGTTGCCACAAAAACTTTTATAATAATAATAATAATAATAATAATAATAATAATAATAATAATAATAATAATAATAATAATAATGCATACCCTGTGCTAGTCGCCAGAGGTTTTCCTCGGACCTTGATCCATCCGTTCCTAATTCTAGCTGCTGATGTGATGTATACCCTTTTCGATATCACTCATCCTCTTATGCTCACTTTTTTAAATTTTCGAATAATTTTATATCAACGTCGATAATAATCGGCCCCGAGTTGGTATAATTTGCGGAGGAAGATTTTCTTTACAACATATTAAAATGTGGAAATTTTTAATTGGATTGTTTGAATGACGCAAAATGCACTTACGGCGAAAAAAACTGACAAAGTGTAGGGTTTTGTATGTCCTCCTAGGAAAGGTTCCCCGCCTAACCTCTCGGATGTACATGTACGACATTAGACGGAGCTTGAATGGAGGTTTCATTTGACATGCATTGCATATTTCTATCCCCGATAGGTGCTTCACACTCACGGCGCAAAGCGAGTCATAATTATTGCAATAAGGCGCCACGCGAATTCGTATTGCCGCCTCCCTTTTGCCAGTCATTAACTGCGCATGCTTGTAAACGGGAGGGCTGGGCTGGGTTGGCCTGACGTCATCGTATAGTAAAGGGCTGCAGTCAGTGCCGCCACACGGGCAATGATGACAACTGAGGTGGGAAGGAAAGGGGAGAGAGGGGGAAAGAGGGGAGAGAGGGGAGAGAGGGGCGGGGAGAGAGGGGCGGG
>JYFJ02008581.1:0-11988 GCA_000934665.2 Catajapyx aquilonaris | reverse complement strand
CATAGAAGAATACAACGATGAAGAGACAAAAGAGATAGCCGATAACTGACCACACCGGTCCAATATATAAAGGCAGGGCTAACCTCACAAAAAGGGGGTTAGTAGGAGAGCAGTATAGTGAGTGGACCAAAGTTGGAATCGTCCTGAGACGACGGAGGCCACAAACCGGAAGCCGGAGTGACTCCAGCAAGACAACAGTCCTTACTAGAAGACACCAGACGCCCATTCAAGCCCCTGAAGTCCTGAAACACGCCCGAAAGGATGGACGCCGTAGTAGTGAGTTACACTGATTAGCGAGGGTATTAGAGTGGTCATGAGTTTGGTCCGTCAGGGTCAAGTTTTGATGTCATTACTTTGAAAAGGCATTTGGTAAATATGTTGATTTTATTGTGACTATATAAATAAACACATGATTGTGTGTGTGTGTGGGAACTGGTATCTGTTGTTGATCGTTTTGTATCAAGTGTTGCCTAACCCTCCGCTTCTTACGCGGGCCAATAGGCGGGCAACCTTGTCTACGCTCTAACTCTGGAGCGATGGCTACTGATCTGGCTGATGTGCACTCACTGGGGTGTACAGCTGGTCGGACTCTTGCACTACGAGTCTGATCACAAATGGCTGAGACAGATGTGATGTGTAAATTACTTAATGGCAATTAGGCTGCTAGTTAGTGCACAATTTAAAAATTACATTTGGGCAGGATGCAGTTTGTCCTGTCGATAGTTTTACATAGGGCTTGACTAATTGACCAAATTGACTGATCGCTCATAATTATGAGAAGTGACTCTCTGAGTCTAGAGATACGTTTTTGGTCGGTTTGCCTCGGTTTCCTCCACATTCAGTTTATATATACAGGGTGGTCCAACTTCAAGTGTCGTTTCAAGGTCGTTCAAGGTGGGAACCCCGGGCGGGGATTGAACCCGGGACCTTAACTTCCGTGAGCGCCCGCGTTACCGCGGCGCCACTCCGTCTCCCTCCTCCACATTCAGTTACCCTACTGGAAAGTAGCAATTCGTCACGCAAACAAACCAAAGATGTTACAGCATGTTATGGAAATGAATCAGTGCCCTGCTTTTGAGCCACAGAATATATATGAGTTTACAACTATGTTCCTTCAGATGCAGTCATCTCAGTAACTGCATTTGTTGCATTAGGAGATGTTGAACTGTTGAAGTAATGGAATCGTCTGGTTTTTCAACACCTTAAGTTACTTAAAGTAATTGCCTGCTACGTAGAGTAATGCTCCAGATAATTCAGTGCTTGTACTGGCGAATTTGGAGTATGTAATGTTATAGAACTCTTACATCTGTTTTGATTCGGGTGTTGACCACTTGACGATACTCATTAATGAGATCTGGCAATGAATGTGTGCTCTGAAAATGTAACAATTTTAATTTAATTTTATGAAATTAAACCTAATAACCATGATGCCCTGACCAAATAACACTCTTATAATGATACATATCGTTATGCTTATACGTTTGTACGTATAGAAATTTGCACGAAAAATTTGGATGTATAAATTTTCGCTCTTTTACATTAATATAATTATTGTATAACTTCATTGCAGTATTCTTTCCTAACGTCATGCATATTTAACGGACTGCACTATACATTATACGTAGAGTGCGAGTTAAATGACAGTTTCAATCATGGTTATGCCAGCACAATAATTAAAAGACAGTTCTTAAAGAATGTTTACAGCTTTAGTGGGCCCTGTCTTCTGATATCATTTGTATGTGCAATGGGAGTGCGGCCCACAGTCTTATTATTCTTGTGTAAATGAAAATTACTTTATAAATCAATACACGCCTAGATGGTGTAACATACTAATACACCTTACCGTGGAATGGATCCCAAAATTATAGCAAGAGCAGACACTGAACACATCATGGTGGAGATTCCAATGCACGTAAACACTGTCACGACAGGATTATAGGACGTCGACAAAAATAAATAGAAGAGCGAGCTTGTGATCCAAACGAAAGCTGTCAAGAAAATGCTCACAAGAAGAACCCCATAAATGTCGTCCATGATGATCACTAAAGCAACCAGTTCATGGAAAACGTCTGCGCAACGGCTTGTTTCCTTAACCGATTGGTGATTATATTGGTTCTCCACTGTGTTTGCAAGAATAAATGTGCAAATTCTTGTAATTTCATTGCTTAAGTGTTGTAAGTGATACCGGTGAACAAGGGCCAAGAATATTAACTGAGCAGAAATAAAGGACAGCAAGAATAAGGAGTGCCGGAACAAGAATAAGACAAACAACGTGTATGGTTCAAATAGTTGCCCTTCAAAAGCGAAATGGACCATCCAACCAGACACAACTATTGTAGGGTGTAAAATACAAGCACCAACTAGCAACATGGAATATATTCGCAGGTTTCTCTTGTCACTTGTCACTTCCTGCTTGGAGAACAGTAGGCTATTATTAGTTTCCAAATCTGACGAAGTTTGGTTTGAACCAAGATGAAGGTAATTCACGGGCCGGCCCGGGCAACACCTTCCATAATGAGCCAGGTAATCATTTCCGTAGGGCTTTCTTTTAGAGCATCACTATCAGTCCACTCCGAAAATGGATACACACTGACTGTGAGTATGATGATGTAAGTGAGAAGTAAAAAGAAATGCACCATTGCTGGCCACCGTCTTTGCAACTTCCACTTCAAATCCTGCTCATTCTTGGGCCACGGAAAAGGAGCGATTCCTCCAACCACTGACAAGATGGCCACTGGTCTCAACACTTCCCAAAATGCATTGTCTTTCTTTGAATCGTCTTCTGGTTTGATCATTTCCTCCACGGAAATGACCTTCTTCGATATTCCTCCGAACATGGTTTGGCAGCAATGAACTTCCTGATTTGACGAGAAAAACTTCTTTAGTTACGTAGTAATGTGGCGTGGTACCATGTCTTCACCTTGCGACTGACTTTCGTTCTGTTACGTCAGGATTCCGTAGAGATTACCATGTAACTGTTCTGGACACGAATGTCTATTGCGTGACCTACAGGCCGCAAATGTACTCCAATTTATTACACATCAGTGTGGAAATAGCTCTCAACTTATAAATATTTTATCATAATAGGGCATAATAAATTATTTATGCACTTTTCCCGTCTCAGTGAAAAGCTGAATGGTGCAACGTTATTTTAATTATGGTGATTTGATGGTACTTACAATCGGTAAATTTGTTTAAATATTTTTTGCTGAATTAAAATGCAGATTTTTCTGATTTATTTTTAGAACCCAACTTGCTAATCAGTGCTAAGTACTGGAGTGATTACTTGGCAACTGTTCAATTTTGGCCGCACTCCAGCAAGCAATAGTGCCCTTACTCACCTGTCTGGACCCTCATGGCCCAGGGGCGGCCCCAGGTCCAAGATAAGCCAGCTCCCACCCGTTCATCCCAACATGAGACGACATCAGTGGAATAATGTATAGTTATTGTAGTTATATTATAGTTGTAATCAATATGATCATCTGACACGTGGACAGTCCACATTTTGAAGGTGGCACTTAACACACCTACAGCTCCACATGCATGTCACGCTACTATTACTCTTTATTAAGTGCCCACGTTAACAGCCACATAAAAGAGCCCTTCAGATGGCATGACAGTACATTATAATTATGCCAAGATAACTTTTTTGACATCTAGTAGTAAGGTTTCAAAATCTCAACAAGTGAAGTGTTATCCTGACTATTCAGAGCCACACATGCGTCCTTCCTGCGTGAAGGGTTGCGTAACACCCAGGATGATCAATTTCTCTTTTCAAACGGATCAAAGTAACATCGAAAACTTGTGGGCTGGAAATACCATAAATAACAAAAAGAAAAGGGTTACCTTCATGAGCAAAATTAATAGCAGTTATCGATTTCATGTATTTCCACGAATAAGTGCTGATATGTCTCTTCCTCACCAATAGATCCATCACCAGGACAAAATAAAAGGGCCAAATCTCTGAGACGTGCATTAACTGGCAGGTGAATTGGCCAAGAAATCTGGTTCAGGATAAGGTATCTAAATGATGATATAATTTGTCTGTTTTTTACGTATTTCAGAGAACTTTAAGAATTCATTTTTGAGACAGGGCATTACCAGATATTCGAGTCCACACTAGAAAGTTACAAAATAAATAACTGTAATAGTAACAACACCGGAGACTCATTTTTACATAGACTTTACATAGTTTTATATGGTTTTTTTGTATATTTATATGTGTGTATTGTGCGTGTGTTTGTGTATCTGTATGTATTCATGTCATCCTTTTCATTATCATCCTACTCATTATATCCTCTGCGTGGCCTGACCAGTCACCAGAGGATTCATTATAATGGTCGTTCGAGATGGCCAGGTGGACTATAAGCCCTACCTGGTCATCGCTGGTAACCCCATCTTGATGGGAATATGCCGTGAATGAATGTATGTATGTATGTAACAAGAAATAAATTATAAACAAAACGCAACAATCCACTAGTGACTACTAATCTCAAAGGACTACTCTCAATACATAAGCGTTTCGACAATATTTCCCTCCCTGCGGAATGAGGCAATAAAAGATTGATTGATTCATTGATTGATTGTTTCAACAATATTATTGTCTTTTCCCTATTTACACCTCTCCAGGTAACTGCTTTAAGTAACAGAAGCAAAATGAGTAATAAGTAGCTACACCCTCCAGTGCAGCCCTTATTGTAGACAGTGAAAGCCTCTTGCTTTATTAGCCCTCCATGTTTGGCTTTCTAATTACTCGGCTTGCATTTATCTGATTCGATGAATAATTAATATTGCTGTCGACCACTGTTCCTTGGCTGCCATCACCTTGGCATATTGAAATATCGACAAGCACACATGCCTACAGTGTAATATGTAATCATGACTTTCATATTCACTAGATCAGTCGCTGCCCTCTTGATCATGGCATCCGACTAAAGGGCAATCTACGAGTCGGATCACAAATGGCTGAGACAGACGTGACGCACAAGCTACTTAATGGCAATTAGGCAACTCGTCAGTGCACAATTTAAAAGTTATATTTGGGCAGGATGTAGTTTGTCCTGTCGATAGTATTACATAGGGCTTGACTATAATTGATCAGTACAATCAAAGTTCAGGTGTTATGTTACTTCCTGAACATGGCGAGAGTCATGTTTACAGTCATATGAGCCAACAGGCGGGTCGTTTGGATAATTAATATATGAAATACACTACAAAATAATGGGAAAGCATTTTGCTGAAATTTGAGAATGCATTAAGGCCCAGCTCTATCAACAATTAATTATCAAGTAAAAGCTTTTATAATGTAGAGCTACTCACAATATACAAGAGCATACATTTACAGCTTCATTTGAGTTAACATGACTGCAAGGTAGTACCAAGGCCAGAAATTCGTCACGAAAACAAACCAAAGATGTTACAGCTTATTAGGGAAATGAATCAGTGCCCTGATTTTGAGCCACAGAATATAAGGTACATGAGTTTCCAACTATGTTCCTTCAGATACAGTCATCTCAGTAACTGCATTTGTTGCATTAGGAGATGTTGAAGTAATGGAATCGTCTGGTTTTTCAGCTTCTTTGAACTGAGCCAAAACTATGAGGTATGTGGTAACTGCTCCAAGTACCTGAAAAGTAAATAAATCGTGACAGACTAAGCTATGTACAGGAATAAATATTTACCGACAATGGCCAACTCACAGATGTCAACAGACTTCGATTGACGGTGAAATAATTGGCTGCAGTTATCTCCATGGGAGGACCCGTCATCCTCCTCATCAATGACTTCATCTGAAATGACGTTACATAAAGTAATTGCCTGCTACGTAGAGTAATGCTCCAGATAATTCAATGTTTGTACTGGCGAATTTGGAGTATGCAATGTTATAGTACTCTTACGTCTATTTTGATTCGGGTGTTGACCACTTGACGATACGCATTAATGAGGTCTGGCAATGAATGTGTGCTCTGAAAATGTAACATAATTTTAGTTTAGTTTTATGAAATTAAATTAAATAACGAGGATGCTCTGACCAAATAACACTCTTATAATGCGACATATCATTATACTTTTGCTGTACGTACAGTAATTTGCACGAAAAATATGGCTGCAAACTCTAGGCTCTTATTGATTGATATTTTGTGTAACTTAAAGATCTTCAGTGCAGTATTCATTCCTGACATTCATATTCAATATTGTACTATTCATTATAGCATGTTAGTTAAATGATAGTTGCAAACAAAAAAGCACACTAATTAAAGAGTTTTTAAAATAGCGTTTTACAGGACATGTGGGACATGTCTGCAGATATCATTCATATGTACGTACAATGGGAGTGCAGCACACAGGATTATTATTCTTGCGTAAAAGAAAATTACGTACTTTATACATGCCTACATGTGTAACATACTAATGCACCTTACCTGACGTGGAATGGATCCCAAAATTATAGCAAGAGCAGACACTGAAGACATCATGGAGCAGATTCCAATGCACGAAAACACAGTCACAACAGTATTATAGGCCTTCGACAAAAATAAATAGAAGAGAGAGCTTGTGATCCAAACGACAGCTATCAAGAAAATGTTCACAAGCAGCAGACCATAAATATCGTTCATGATGTTCACTAAAGTATCCAGTTCATGGAAAACATCTGCGCAACGGCTCGTTTCCTTAACCATTTGGTGATTATACTGGTCCTCCATTGTGTTTGCAAGAATAAATGTGCATATTTTTGTAATTTCATTGTTGAAGCGTTGCAAATGCGACCGGTGAACAAGGGCCAAGAACATTAACTGAGCAGAAATAACGAAGAGCAAGAATAAGCAGTGCCAGAACAAGAATAAGACAAACAACGTGTATGGTTCAAATAATTGCCCTTCAAAAGCGAAATAGGCCATGTCTCCAGACATAAGAAATACAGGATTTAAAATACAAGCTCCCACTAGTAACATAGAATATATTCGCAGCTTTCTCTTCTGACTTGTGACTTCCTGCTTGGAGAACCGTATTATTAGTTTCCAAATTTGTCGAAGTTTGGTTTGAACCAAGATGTAGGTAATCCATGGGCCGGCCAGGGCAACACCTTCCATAATGAGCCAGGTAATCATTTCTGTAGGGCTTTCTTTTAGAGCATCACTATCAGTCCACTCCGAAAATGGATATATACAGAGTATGATGATGTAAGTGAGAAGCAAAAAGAAATGCACCATTGCTGGCCACCGCCTCAGCAACTTCCACTTCAAATCTTCCTCTTTCTTGGGCCACGGAAAAGGAGCGATTCCTCCGACCACTGACAAGATGGCCACTGGTCTCAACACTTCCCAAAATGCACTGTCCTTCTTTGAATTGTCTTCTGGTTTGATCATCTCCTCCACGGCAATGACCTTCTTCGATATTCCTCCGAACATGGTTTGGCAGAGATAAAATTTCCTGATTTGTCGAAATAAAAGCTTCTTTAGTTACGTAGTAATGTGGCGTGGTATCAATAATGTCTTCACCTTGCGACTGACTTTCGTTACGTTATGTCAGGATTCCGTAGAGAATACCATGTAACTGTTGTGGATACCAATATCTATGGCGTGACCTACAGGCCGCCATGCAGATCACAGGGTGTTTTAATGTTGCCATGGCCTGTACTGTACAGTACAATCCCTGGTACAATGTGAAATCTTTAAAACTGTACAACAACATAAGGCAGTGTTCTCAAGTTCTCAAGTACGGCATGGAATGTCTCGTAAAATGACTGCTGCAAACTACTCATAGCAGTAGGTATGATTTTATTTTGAAGAGAGAAAAAATGGGGGAAAAACTAAACCCATTCTAACAGACTTGGTCCAATCGAAAAAGACCCTCGAAAATTCACCAATTAACATTTACATGTGAAAAATTAAACATTAGAGTTAAAATCAGCATCTTAACGAGATGACGATTCTGCATGAATGTTTCATGGCAATAATTCGCACCAATCGTATAGAAATTCAATGTGCTTAATGCTGAAGTTCCTAATTTCATAAAACACTAATATGTGGGGCTCATGGAAAATATATTAATGGGTGCAATTTTCGTCGTACTACTATTACTATTAACTATAGGTCTGTAGTTACTGCTAACTTAGCAGTACCATTGCCCCACACTGGTACTGCTAAGTTAGAAGTAACTAGTAGTACGACAAAAATTCCACAAATTTGTTTTCGGAAAGGAGATTTCATGAGTAGTAAATTGGTAATTGCTTGAGTAAGACCTGTGGTACCTACAGCTTAAATCAATTGGTGAAGGTCTTACTTGCGCCTGCCTTGTTTCAGTACTTTCATTCCGCCGCGGAGATCTTACTGCCCTTTTTTTCACTGAAGGGAATGTTTTTGCTCTTATCTCTCTAGGGGTTTAGGTGATGATATTTTGTCAATATATTAATCCATTAATTACTGATGCAAGGACGCTGGAATAATTTATAGTTGTAATCAATATGATCATCTGACACGTGGACAGTCAACATTTTGAATGCAGCACTTAACACACCTACAGCCCCACATGCATGTCACGCTACTATTACTCTTTATTAAGTGCCCACGTTAACAGCCACATAAGAGCCCTTCAGATGACATGACAGTACATTATAATTATGCCAAGATAATGTCTGAATAACTTTTTTGACATCTAGTAGTCAGGTTTCAAAATCTCGACAAGTGTTATCCTGACTATTCAGAGCCACACATGCGGTATTCCTGCCTGAAGGGTTGCGTAACACCCAGGATGATAAATTTCTCTTTTCAAACGGATCAAAGTAACAAACATCGAAAAGGACATGTTCAAGGTTCCCCTGAGTAGCCCCGCTACCTAAACGGCAACCATCTTGCGCATCTTGTAGTGTATAATCTATGCACCTAGTTTTACGCTAAAGGCCGCTGTGTTCGCCACTGACTGTATCTTTGATGTGGCAGGGGTTGCTACCTAGCGGCCTTGGTAGGATTCAAAACATGTTGTCACATGGTGAACTGTTTTATTAGTTGATTGAGAGTCAGGAAAACTCGTGTGGTTTTTACCCCGTAAAAATGTTGGAGATTTGTTTTATGAGGTGTGTGTCTTGATGGACAATATCAACGAAACTTTCGTGTTGCATGTTCCTATTGCGTACCTTATATTTATCATATGGGCCACGGCCTTTCTTTTTTATTTATTCCTGACGACACTCAGCATATCAATTATTGTGTCGGCATCAATCACAGTGATTGTCAGCATAACATCAGCGATGTGCTTTACGGTTGTTTTGGGGTCAATATCTAGGCAGGTGAGAAGACATTTATTCATTTATTTTTCTTTATTAACCAGACCGCACCCATCACGTGACTAATGAAAACAACAATGGCCTATGCATGCAAAAGCATGAATTTGTGTTTATTTTTTGTACTGCGTGTAACACTTATCAAGGAAAGGCAGAGGAGAAGTGTCACAGGGGGTGTAAGGAATTAATATTGAGTCGAGAGTAATTGGAGTAACTGATGTATTGAGGCAAATAGCTGTTACAGAGTGTAATAAGGGGAGGATTGACGAGGATGGGGTAGGTGCAGGAGGAGGAAGAAGGGTGTCATCTGGAAGGGGATGAAATCCAGACTAACTCAAAAAGGCAGGGGAAAGCAGGAGGGTGCCCAAGAAGCAGGGGGGTGGCGAGGTCAAGAGAGGATCGTACCTTTGGGTAGTTGGGCAATCAGGGTGTCTTTCACCGAGGGAGGGTTTTTATGGGAGGTAGGGGCAGGAATTGGACTGAATGGTGGAGGGCAATAAATAGGGGATAGGATGGATATGGCAGGGTGGTATGTAAGATGGGCTGTTTTAGGCTGGATGCATTGTAATGAGGGAGAGCAAGTGGGGTAACGGATATACCGTTACATGCGTATAACTAATGATAGTTAAATTATTCCAGAGCAAGAGGTCGTTATCAGTCGCACCGTTGTCAGACATGATAATTATGTAAGCAAATGTAAGTATCGTCCCACGGACATTGTGGGGTGCTGAATAAATTGCGCACAATATTGTTGTCTCCAGTTTGAAACTGTGATCAAGCTAATGAGAGACACATCCATGAAGATAACAGGAGCCAATTATTTCATGGTCAACCGTGGCCTTCTCACCGCGGTAAGTTCAACAATAATTAGGCTGCAAAGCACTTTCTTAACAATGCAATGTTAATAACAGTGGTTTTTCACTCATGGCCGGATCTGTGACGACATACCTAATAGTTCTAGCACAATACAGTGGGGCAGAAAACAAGTGCAGTTGAGATGGAGGCCACCTTGTAGCGTCGGTAGAGATGCTGAATAATAATTATTCATGTAAGCCTATGAAAGATTTAATCACAGCTAAAAACATTCACACACCTGCTACATTATGGCCTCGTAAACGAAACTGAAGCATGCAGATACATAGTACAGGACTTAAAATAACGTTGGCTTGATTAGATCATCTGTATTTACGAGGCTTCACCATTATTGTTGTTGTTGTTGCTGTTGTTGTTGCTATTCTGGAACCTACTTGGAATATTTTTCACATATTCTGCAGTGAACAACAGAATTCCACAAATCCAACCACATGTGACAAGAAAACACATCACTCCCCTCAGCTGCTCCAATTTCAGCGACATTAAATTATCATAAAATCTGTTCAACTTCCTCGCTTCCTTGAGTCCCATCAGAAAACAGGTGTACTCCAAATACTTGGAATAATGAGCCATAAGTCCTGAATCGATGTAATAAAATGCCATTCTATCAAGAACTGGACCCAACTTGCTGTGTTTGTCCAAAATGTATCCGCCTAACACTAATAAACAGGCTTCTTTGGCGACGACCAAGGGAATATTTCCTGATGTGTCAATATATTGCGACCCTATTGCCAGCAAAATGTCATCTGAAGCTATGCATGCAAAATTCTCGTCTATTGATTTGCGAACACATGTGGTATAGTCTGGCAGATTTGTCATGCTTCGAGAAATAGGTTTAAAGTATTCCAAATCATTGTCGGAGAAAACACTCGCAAAATAGGGCTTAGCAATTTCAAATGTTCCCCATTTCCAGTGTTTTCGCCTATTGTTGAGCTCTTGATACGAGTCTGGCAAATCCTCCTGCAGTGGAGACGCTAAGAAGCCAAAGTACAAGGCTTCGTACCCGATGATGATGACCAGGGAATAGATCCACCAGAAGGAGATGAAGAGTCTGGAGGGGTCACCTCGGGGGATGGTGTTGGGGTTTTCCTCGATCAGGGTGGAAAACAGGTATCTGGCCGAGTAGAGGAAGAGGGAATAGGACGGACCCTTGTCTGGAAAAGGGTTGCGGAAAGTGCTCTCTATTCTTAGCAGGGCGAAAAGGACAAAGCTGCCTGCCAAAGTGGCCAGGAATATCAAAACCCACATTTCAGGAGTGTAAGGCATCAAGACGGAATTCCACGAGTAACTGGGCCTCGACGTTCTGGTGGAAAACGTCATTTGCATGTAATAAACAGGGAGAATAACCTGAACAACCGGGCTCATAAGTGTTAATACAGTGGCACCTATCTCTGCTTTTCTCCGGATAATGTCACCAGTTTGACCCGTATAGTTCCCGTCGGGCAACAATCTATCAGGAATCTCACCGTCATCAAGTTGCGTTGCTTCAAGACGCCAATCAAAATTAAGGGCATCACTGGTGAAAAGCAGAAACATAAATGTTCCAAACATTGGAACGAAATTATCCAACATGAATTGCAACTCTGACTTTGATAAATCAAACGCATACGTGCAATTGATAAATATGCCATGGAGATTAATGGAATAATCAGGAAACAAGTTAGGCATGGCACTACCTCGAGTATATTTAGCGACATGAACTACTTTCGGGTGGCCACGGTGACAATAATGACAGTTGGCCATCACCTTGAGCGAGCTGGAGTCCTGGTCGAACTGGATCCCGACCTGAAAGAGCATGAGTTGGGCGATGGGATGCATCAAGACTGTGTCCAGAC
>JYFJ02008580.1:0-12002 GCA_000934665.2 Catajapyx aquilonaris | reverse complement strand
ATTTTCTTCGCTTTTATTTGCAGCCACCTGGCGGCAAATGCCGAAGCTCTTGGATTCGGAGCGCCCTGGGTGAACTATGTGTATTTGGAAATTATGCCCGGCGGAGGGGAGTACCTGCATGCTGCATGCGCTAGTCCCCTTGTCATCCGGGCAGCTACAGTCCGTCTTGCCTGATATTGTTGCCCCTTCCACCCATCCCTTTTAGTCCTTGCCCCTCCTCCTCCTCCGCCTCCTCACAGGCCTTGGCCTGTTCGCGCCGAAAAAAATTAGCGGCACTATTGTACCTGCGACTATTGTTGCAGCTGAAGAAACGAAAGGCAATGGAGCAGCAGAAGGCTAGGCGATTCTGGGTCCATGAATTGTGGCGGCAGAGAGCCAAACATGGCCATTACCATACAGTCCCCGGCCTCCCCCACATCCATCAGCTCCCACCCTCCCAGTCCCCCATTGGCCGCACACGGTCACGTGGTCTCCAAGCAGTTATTCGCTTTGTAAAATTAGCGCCCAAAATTCGCTTCTATCTGGCTCTGGCAGACGAGCGCGATTTTGTGTTTAGACGCGCGAGTAACCAAAATTCGCTCGCGTCTTGCGGGGATTCGCCGATACGTGAATGCCTTTTGTCGACGCGAATTCGCTGAAGGCTTAAATTCGCTCGCTTTTGACGCTTTTTCGCGTATATGTGAACGCACCTCACTCTGTGCAAATAGACTGTCCAAAGAGGGGAAACAGATGAGAGTTGATGGATTAGATACCCCTAGTCCACATTAAATGTGTCCTGGGATGCCATTCAAATTTCCGGGACAGTCCCGCTTTGACACGAGGCTTGGGGTGTTCTTCACACTGTGTTCGAGGCAGGCAAGTGAGAAGTATACTATTTTTTATTTGTCTCAACCCATTTTTAAAATAAATTCTGCAATAATCGAACGCTATGCAACTGCACTGCAAGACGATCACCACATCTTTGTTTACATCATCCGGAATAACTACTAACCCATCAACTCCTCCCCGCACCCACGCCTGAGATGTAGCCTACGTGGAGAGAGTAACACCCTGCATGTATTTTTTTCTGAATTTAGATGGACCACCTGAACGCACTTTTCCACATTCTACATTAATTTATTCGGCACTAGCAGCGGTACCCGTTCTTCGCACGGGGAAAAAAAGAGCGTGGATAATTACACCGAAATCTTCTTAAATCTCAAGCAATATTAAATGCAAAACTGCTCATTCCCTTGCATAATTATGTAGGCACTGGAAGGGTGTAAAAATTCTGGTTCGTTTGCGTAATAAAGAGCCACGCAACTATGGCTATGTGGTTATCAGAATACAAAAAGGTGGGACAGATGGAGAGAGAAACAAAGAGGAAAAAGAAGAGAGGAAAGACTGGCATCTCTCTTAGTCTGTCTCCTATCCCAAAGACCTGTCCAACTTGGGCGGCCCTACCAGTAGACGGAACTACCGCCGGCATAGCTCTTCAGGATCATGGGAAAACGAAAGCCCACCACCACGGCAAGGTGGAGATACATTGAGGGGAGGGGATATAAAAAATTGGGATTAAAAATTGGGGGAAGTGCAAAATTTGAAGCCATTTACAGGCCTGTTTCTATGGTAATCACCAACAAAATTCTGTTGCCACAGGCAAACAAGAGTGTTATTTTTTTGCCTTACATACGTAGATTATCAAAATATGTTATTAATTGATTAATTTATAGCAACAAACCCGTGTGTAGTGTCTGGTACTTATGTTGAACTTGGTGTCAGTCAACGTACACAGAAGTGATCGAAAGCGGAGGGAAAATTGGACAGTGTTGTGCAATAATGGGTCAACCCACAAAAATGTCAAAATTGAGCCAAGCCCAGGAACATACACCTAAAGCAGAGGTTCTTAACCTTTTAGGGCCTCCGCACCCCTTTGTAGACAATATATTGGTCCTTGTCGCACCCCCTTTACCAGGGGTCATTGATTACGTTCATAGTTAGACCAGTTATTAGCTCTTGGTTAGATTAAGTCCAGAGATTCACCTTGCTCGCACCCCCAGGGAAGCCACCTCGCACCCCCTGGAGGTGCGGGCACCCCAGGCTAAGAACCTCTGGCCTAAAGAATCCTACTTCATTCAGTTAAAATCACGCAGGTGAAATGTGCATACTTCTGCCATAAATGACCGAAAAGAACACTGAATTAATTTCACAGGTATGACCTGTATGGCCTTTTTCTCAAAACTGGTCTCGTGTGGGTTGACGCATTATTGCACAACACAGTCCAATTATCAAAATAATACAGTACGTACCCGTTTTACACCCCTCCATTTTACGCCGTTCTACATTAACGCCGGTTTGAAAATGACATCATAAAATTTTTAAATTGAAAAATTGTGATAACGTGGAAATCATGATAGCTTGCTGGTTGTGAAGTGGCCAAGAAAGATTTCCCATGCGGGAAGTACCCGTTTTACGCAGCTCCATTTTACGCCGTTTCGCATTAACCCCGGTTTTAAACTTACATTTGAAAATTTTGTATCAGAATTTTTTTAAAAAAAATTTGATGATAACACAATCTGAACATGAAGGCATCACTCCAACACTTCTGAGACCAAACACACGAATGTATACCTGCTCTTCTTTCCTCTGTGTTTCCTGGTGCCTTGTGGCAGGTTCTACCGATATGCACTGTACAGTACTGTATTGTTCGGTATTGTTGATCTCGGAACTCCCCGAAGTACTCCAACCGTTAATTGTTACAATACCCTACGTGTCAAGGGGGTAATCACTCGACTGAAAAGTGTACACTGGAGCACCAAATTCAAGGAGTACCACGGAGTAATAAAGAGTGAGGTGCCTGAGGAGTACCAGGGAGTACCACTCCCAGGTGTACACCGGAGTACCGAAGTGATTACCCCCTTGCTACGTGTACTGCAATAATTATTAATATTATTCTTGCCAACCTGCCCGTTGTTCTATTGTCTTCATTGTTGAATATGCAATGTTGATGATTATTGCAGAACATAAGTGAGAGAGGCAGATCCATCCTTCGGGCTTGTTGACAGAGAGGGTTGCTAGGCAATTGCTTAATCTGCTGAAAACCCCCCTTAGACTCAAAAAAGTTCGGGTTTGGGACTTTTCTCGGGGTCAGTGATATGTAAGACATGGCTCTGCGAAATTTGAGCGCTCTCCGTACCCGGGAAGTGTCTTAATGAGGCGTGACATACATTAATACATATGTACAAATATTGAGCTTTATATATACAGGGTGATCCAACTTTATGGCACCAGTAGTTATTGGAAAAATCGCGCAAGCTGCTTGTTTATAAGCAGGTCGTTGCTAAGAGATGCTTTCTGGCTCTTTCTGGAGAATCGGGAATAGCACCTGCTGATATTAGGTCTAATGCCCATGTAACAATATTAATGAGGGGAAAAAGGGTCCTCCGTGGGAAACAGGCCTGTTCTGGTGTTCGCTGGAGGGTTTCACATGAGGTCACTAGCTGCCAAACCACAGGCATAATACGTCGGAACTGGACAGACCCGGGTGTGTCAATAAATAGGCCTTCTGGTCTGGTCATTGTTGGCCGCAGTTGGCGCAACTGGGACAGGTCAACAGGCAGCGTTGTTTAGTTACCAGTCTTAGCACCTGCTGATATTAGGTCCAATGCCCATACATGTACCAATTAATGAGAGAATGCCCAATGCAGACTGTACTGTTAGAACCCTGGAAGCCCTTGGGCGGCCCTCGAACAGGCCCCGTGAGTAAGGCATGTCCTGGTCCTGACTCTACAAGAACTATTTATTTATACTGGTAACTAAACAACGCTGCCTCAGTTGCGCCAACTGCGGCCAACAATGAACAGACCAGAAGGCCTATTTACTGACACACCCGGGTCTGTCCAGTTCCGACGGATTAGACCTTTGGTTTGGCAGCTAGTGACCTCATGTGAAACCCTCCAGCGAACACCAGAACAGGCCTGTTTCCCACGGAGGACCCTTTTTTCCCTCATTAATATTGTTACATGGGCATTAGACCTAATATCAGCAGGTGCTATTCCCGATTCTCCAGAAAGAGCCAGAAAGCATCTCTTAGCAACGACCTGCTTATAAACAAGCAGCTTGCGCGATTTTTCCAATAACTACTGGTGCCATAGAGTTGGATCACCCTGTATATATATAGGGATAATTGAAATCGAAAACAACAATTATCAAAAGAGAAAATATGGTATTTTCTCTCTGCAGTTTAAATTCTACAATAAAATGCACACAAAATTATTATTCTATTCTACAGCATAACTAATACAGCAGCAAAGTACAGTACTATCAATATGCCACAGATGCTTAGAATTTTGCGACTCATCTATTGTGACTGGAGTGCTCTGGTCATGTAGACTCGTAGTGCTGAAATTTTGACACAATTATGATAATGCAGAACAGTTGAATGTAAATCCGTTTTATTCTGAGACTTTTTTTTTGTTTACTTTGTATTTCAAGACTTGTTGGAAATTTAGTTCCACTCCCCCCCCCGCTCCCGTCACTTGCACCAACTAATTTCATCGGGTGATCTCACACTCCTCTGTGCCTATCATGGTTTGAATTTTAATGACTTGCCTGGCGGAATGCTGCTCTCAAATGCCCCGTCACTCTATGGCGTGAAAACTATTCGCCATTCTTGCGTGATACTTTCAAGTTCAGAGGATGGGTGAATCGAAACTCAGCTAGGCTGATTTGAAGCTGTCTAATAATGGCCAGTATCGCCCTGTCCTGCTTTTTCCGTTCCAGGTTCCCTTGGCGGTCCCCTTGGATACAAATGCTTGTAGTCAAACACCACTCCACCTCTTTCCTCTTCTTCTCAAGATGAGCCATTTCAATTTCTAAGAAGTTCTCATTCGCTCTGGTACCCTTGATGAAGAATTTTAGTTCACCAATTGTCCGACTTATCTTCGTCCAAGTTTCCTTTGGAACACAGCGTTCCGAGGATATGAGGTGCCGTAACTCTTCCTTGATATGCTCCAGGTCTATTTCAACCATTCGGATCTGTTGTTCTTTATCCACGAGGACATGTCGGATTCTGGAGATGAGGTCTGCTACTTGTGACTTCTCACTTCTGAGAGTTTTATTTATGGTGAGAAGAGTTGGACTATTATGTCGCCAAATGAGTAACCTTTTTTCCTCCCAAATCTGATCAACCTTATCATACATCCATTGCATTCCTTTCAAGTCACGTCTCAGTTTTTTCCTCAATTTGGTATTTTCTCTCTGGAGGGAGTAAGCCAATTCCAGGTTCATCTGAGCCATCCTGTACTTCTCGAGTCTCCGCGAGTTCTGCTCATGACGTTTCTCCTTTAGGTCTCCATCCGTATAAGTATGGGCAGAAGAAAACAGGTGGGGATATTTCTCCTCCCTCGGAGCATGTTTCTGAGAGTCATCATTGGACCCACTGTCTCCCATACTTGAAGATACATACGGGCTGGGTGGAGGGGTCCGCTGCTCACGGAACACTATATGGGGGTACAGTCTTTCACGATAAGTTGATATGGAACGTCTAAGCTCATGGAACCGTTGACTGAACCGTGAGTCGTCCAATGGTCTGGTAGGGAGCCTGGTCCGGACAGATCGCTTGACCAGTCCGTTCTCCTCTCGCCACTTCTGCAACTCTTCGACTCGTGATATAGGCCTAGGCTTCCTCCCTCCTAGCAGCCCCTTCCCTTCTATCATAGTATTCAAGCAGGGCCTGAGCATCTAGAATAATAATATATTCATATAGTGAAGTTAGTTAACATGGGCGTCCCATTGACTACGAGGAATTCAGAGAGGTATAAGCTAACGTTATATTCGCTGTTCGAACTCGCTGACGTCAGTTTATCACATTTTTGTGTAGATCAACTACTGACATCATGGGTTGAAACAGTGCATATAAAATGTAGACAACCTAGGTATGAATATTTCCTCCATCTATAATTACTTCAGGCGACCTTTATCACTAAAACCTTAATGCTATGAAAACATTACATGGGTATGAGTATGAACTCACCGGTACTTTAGTAATAAATTGCTCTCTCGGGAGTAAACTTTGCAAATGTTATCTGTCTGTTACAAAGAGTTCTGCTATAGCCTAATATATATGTTACGCTCAAACCCCGAAAACGGCGGCGAAAAAACTGTCCATACTGCAGAATGCTCATTTTCAAACCATCCATTCTACAGAATGGACCGATTGACATAGAGCATTCTGCAGTCTGGCCGTCCATGCTGCAGAATGGACGTTTTAATGAAACGGTCAGACCCCGAAATGCTCTTTTTAAAAAGGCCAGACGCTTTCCTAGGCTAAACTTAAACGTCAGGACGCCAATTTCGTGTCGTGATGGCTGGTTTAGAAGACGCCCATAACTCGTTGTGGCAGTTTCCTGTTTCCCGCTATGCCATGTAGATGCTGGAAATAAATCACCATATTCTTGTTTGGCAAATGGTTGAAATACTTAACATTTGATGATGCTGTTTATTTTCCAGGAACTACAGTATTACCTCCAAATATTTATTACCATTATTCTAGTACATCTTTTCCAATAACTGTGTTACCTCCAAATATTTATTACAATTATTACTAGTACATCTTCTTCCAGGAACTGTTATCATTCAATAATAATTATTAGTCCATTTGTTCTTTCAGGCACTATTCGAATGACACTTAGAATTTCACTTCATATTGCTTGATCGACATTTACATTTTTTATCAGTGCAGTACTTTTTGCAACTGCAACTTATGAATCCCTGCTTATTACCTGAACTTAAAGCTGAAGCCGATCGAAGAGATACATAACTGGTGGAAGGAACTTCGTTCAGATCTATAAAATTGGAATCAACAGGTGTGAACTCATTGCGAGCATACAGCCTCTCTAAAATTCCTTCTTTGGTGCCCAACTGGTAGAGCCCACAGATGCATTAACGTCGACAACAACCGCTGACACATTCCTGGCAGCCAAACTTCCTCGATCGGCTTCAGCTTTTAAGTTCAGGTAGTAAGCAGGGATTTGTAAGTTCCAGTTGCAAAAAGTACTACACATTGATAAGAACTGTAAATGTCACGTTCAAGTAACACTAAATGCAATAATATTCTAAGTGTGACTAACGGTGCCTATTACAACGCTAGAGGCGAATTCCAAGGTCCCCTAAGTCCATTTTCAAGAAAAAATTAGCTGAGGAGATCGATTGGTAGCTTATAGTACTCTACTACTCTCCATTTCCTCCTGAGGTCAGAATACACAAAATTCCTCTAGGTCCAAGCACGGAAATCGAAGGATTTTTCCAAAGCCATATAAGTCTTTATATATGGTTTATAACAACAAAAACTCAAGTCTCAAAATGACACAAATTGACCTAGAGGACATTGGAATCCCGCCTCCTATGATGGAGGTAATAGTTCCTGGAAAATAATCATGATCATCAAAATAATGTTAAGTATTTCAACCCTTTGCCAAACAACAATAGGGTGATTTATTTCCAGCGTCTATACGGCATAGTGGGAAACAGGAAACTGCCACAACGAGTTATGGGCGTCTTCTAAACCAGCCATCCGCCCATCCCGACACGACATTGGCGTCCTGACGTTTAAGTTTAGCCCAGGAAAGAGTCTGGCCTTTTAAAAAATAGCATTTCGGGGTCTGGCCGTTTCATTAAAACTTCCATACTGCAGAGTGGACGGTTTGGCATAGAGCATTCTGCAGTATGGACGTTTTTTTCGCCCAATGGCCGTTTTCGTGGTTTGAGCCTAACATATATAATATCTAGATTCTAGAGAGAGCACTCGGGCTGAAATGTGAGTCATGCAACAATATTATCTAAGTAAAGATGGCGGACGCCTGACATTATTGGACTAATTGTCATCCCAGTTGTCATTATTGGTTTTGTCCTTGTTGCTAGACAACTGTTAGAACAACAATATGACACAATATATTACCTAAGTAAAAATGGCGGATGCCTCAGCCTGGCCAATATATGAGGTATATGAGGATGCGGCCGCCAAAAGCGGCTATCTTCGCCGAACGCTATTCCGAGAAAATGACAATTTTGTAGATTCAATTTGTATGGCTGTAAATGGGATTTCCAGATTTCATCCTCATGTTATGGCTCAAAAAGAAATCATTTCGATATAGCTCTTTGGCTCATTAGGTGAGCCTTTACATGAAGATTTTAATGGTGGTGTTAACTCAAAAACGACAAAAATCGGCCTCCTCCTCCTCCTCATATGTATTATACAGGGTATTTCAGAGTCACGGGTCAAGCGCGCGCGAGGGGGTGGGGAAAACTCGTAGGTGGCGACAACCCCGGTCGGTTTTACAAAACAATTAGAAATACGTGAGTAATCAATTATTTTATTACGGCGGGACATCACATCCTTTCTGTTCGAATTGACTGATGGCGCGGAGGTGCAGTGGGTTGAACCTGGTTGAACGGCTTTTTAGCATTGCGGGTTGCACTGAAGAAGGCGCTCTCATGCTATACCGGCAGGGTACAGTACACACTACTGTACAGTAGTACACTACTTTGTACAGTACCCTCCCGGTGTAGCATAGAGCGCCTTTTTGCGGTGCAACTCGCAAGACTAAAAAACCGTTCAACCAGGTTCAACCCACGGCACCTGCCAGTCCGCGCCAGTCAATTCGAACATAAAGGATGTGACGTCACGCCGTAATAAAATAATTGATTACTCACGTATTTCTAATTGTTTTATAAAGCCGACCGGGGTTGTTGCACCTACGAGTTTTCCCCACCCCCTCGCGCGCGCTTGACCCGTGACTCTGAAAGACTGAAACACCCTGTATTATAGCAGAACTCTTTGGTCTGTTCCAATATAATATATTGTTAAAACTGCTGTCATGAATATGACGAGTGTCGTGGCAACTAAACAATGTAGTCTACAAGGCTCATTCACTCTATAAATGTGTATAACTTGCAATAAGATTAATTGTAATTATGTAATTGCAAATATTTAAATTTGTTACAAAGGGGCTAATTTAAGCTCTAAATGTGAGGTGCATTTATTTGACATTAATCGACCCATATTTTGGGTCTGTAGGTAGCAAACTTCGATTATTGTACACTTTGCTTCATACTTAATCCTTGGGGTCACACAATGTGCTGAGAAACCTTTGCAACCTTTGTCAATAAGCCTCGGGGTAATGAAAACTTTACACGAATGTACTCACGTCAATTTATGTTGGTATTCCTTTGGTAATAAAGCAATCTTTTCGGAAGTAAAAGTTCCTGCTATTTTATGACTCTACTTTTGTCTCAGAGTTGTTGACACTGTTGTATTCATGACAACACAACAATGTAACAGGTTCATTAAAACTATAAATGTGTATCAGCTGCAATGAAATTAATTACAATTTAATAATAATTGCAGTATAAACAATATACTGTCTTTGTTATAAATGACCTCATCAACGCTATAAATATGAACTGTACTTTTAAATTATACAACCTATAATTTGGCGGACAAAATTTGGCACAATTAATAATGCCTACCATGTGATAGGGTAATTTTGAACCGCCATCGCCAGTATAACATCTGAACGCACCGCAAGCATGTTGTCAGTGTCTAATCTTACAAGGGAAGGTCACGGGGTGATAATGACGGATCTTGATGAAATTTAACATGCTAATACAGGACAATATATGATAACCAAAAATGAAATATTTCGTGCGGAACCCCATATTTGCACAAGTTATGACGTCTGAAAGTTCCAAAAATAATACATTTTCATACTCCATGGGATTACATTAGCGACCACATATAATGACATTGAAGTGTGTAATGAGTTTCTAGACCTTTTCTCATCGGAAAAAAGTCCTACAAAACGGCTCTGGCCGTCCGTCCGTCCGTCTGTGGACAGGTATCAAGGCCTAAACCGTAAGAGATAGCGACAAACGGTTTTCATATTCGGATTGAGCGTGACCAAAATAGGTTTCATGGTCATCTTTTGGTGACCCGCCACTTCCGGTCTTCCGGATTCACTCTATCCGCACAAGTCTACTTTACGGGCGGGCTATCGTTGGATTTCGAAGTTAGTTTCCGTGCATTCCTGACCGTGTTTTTCGGGGATTTACTCCGGGTATACCTCACGTGAGCGTGATTCGATGAGACCTTTTCTCATTCTTTCAGGGAGCATGTGAATCGATATATCGTAACCGAGGCAACATATCGATTCCAGTATTGGCTTGGGCGATAACATCATGGCGGCCGATGACGCTCATTGCAATCATGTCCAACGTCAGGAATAAATTCCACAGCCCCTGTGCCAGAGAGTCATGTAAAACCCGGAGTAAATCCCCGAAAAACACGGCCAGGAATACACTGAAACTAACTTCGAAATCCAACGATAACCCGCCCGTAAAGTAGACTTGTGCGGATAGAGTGAACCCAGAAGACCGGAAGTGGCGGGTCACCAAAAGATGACCATGAAACCTATTTTGGTCACGCTCAATCCGAATATGAAAACCGTTTGTCGCTATCTCTTACGGTTTAGGCCTTGATACACGTTGATACATGTCCACAGACGGACGGACAGACGGCCAGAGCCGTTCAGTATGAAAATGTATTGTTTTTGGAACTTTAAGACGTCATAACTTTTGCAAATATGGGGTTCCGCACGAAATATTTCATTTTTGGATATCATATATTGTCCTGTATTAGCATGTTAAATTTCATCAAGATCCGTCATTATCATCCCGTGACCTTCCCTTGTTAGTTTGGCAGCTGATTTTATTTATAATTTCATTTTTAAAGCTTCAATTATTCGGCGTTTGTTACGGAACATCCTTTCCTCATAGTACAGTATCTCAAAAAATGAGTGTGGCAATGAGGACATCCCATGAGAAATGTTCCATTATCGTGAATTTAGCTGGAAACACATTTCCGGCATATTTTTCCTTCGAGTCGTGTTATACGTACAATAGTTTAAGCCACAATCAATGAACCGATAACATCAGTAGGCTAACTTTGCACAAAAAAATCATTTTGCAAGGAATATGTTGTACACTACAGTTTCGGAGGATTGTCTAAGAATGTCACACTGTAGTGTTCTTCTGGGTGTGCTGTACTTCCTAATATGAGGGGCGTTCGGAAAGTCTTTCCACTTTATTTTTTTGCCACAAATACAGGGCCCATGCAGGTCGGCAGATAGACACACATTATCAATAGCACCCTCCTGGAGCCGAATGCACTGGCACCACAGGTAAGGCACCTTCTCTATAGGTCCTCCAGGGACCACTTTTTGGAGGTGAGGCCCCTGGTGCGGCGCACCCACTCCCGAACAACTGCTTCCTGTTCAACAATATCCTCGAAATGGCATCGGCGAAGGGTTTTTTTCGTGTCTCCGAACAGGCCAGGCCGGGAGAGTATGGTGGTTGTGTAAGCACCGAAAGCCAGATCCGTGGGAAAGAAACCCTTCGCAGACGCCATTTTCAGGACATTGCTGACAGTTGTTGACTGTGAGTAGTTGTCCGGGAGTGGATGCGCCGCCCGCCCCTCCAAAAAGGGGTTCCAGGAGGGTTTGGAGAGGTTGCCACGCCACGCCAGTGGAACCAGTGCATTCGGCTCCCGGAGGGTTCTATCGATAATGTGCGCATATCTGCCAACCTGCATGGGACCTGTATTTATGGCAAAAAAAATAAGTGTCAAGACTTTCCGAACGCCCCTCGTAAAACTATCATGTTGTCCCAAAATCATCCCAGTGGGTGACTTACTGAGAGGTGACTTTGGGCCACACACTGTTTTCCAAGTAGACCATGGCTATAGATCAAAAATAAATGGCGCCAGGGAAAATCACAGACAGTCATGACCTGAGCTTCATGCTGGTGGAAATCCTCCCATTTGACTGTTTCTCAAAATATTAATTGCAGGTGTTACTACGTATAAGCCTAAATATTACCTGGCTCGGAAATGATTTACACTCTTTCTTTTTTCCCGCTGAAGAAGTGGTCCTAGAAGTTCCATTATTCACCACTAGATGGAACGAGTC
>JYFJ02008579.1:0-12034 GCA_000934665.2 Catajapyx aquilonaris | reverse complement strand
TACCTGTAAAGTTCAGCCTTAGTCCGGTAGGGTCGCCACATGATAGCCTTGGGAAATGTCTCGTAGCGATCTCTAGTGGGCACCCGGTGCGTAATCCTTCGGCAGGGGGTGGGTGGGGAGTGACCTAACCTGAGTCTTCTACAGCCGTGATCAAGACCTAGGATCTGGTGCTATGCGCGTGATTTGAATGGCGAAACACTGCGTGAACCGCTGATTTTGGCGATTTAACGGAAATGGCTCGTCCTGAGTTGGACATTTTCGATGTGGATGACAACAGTAGTTATGCGCACATTGGCACATATTGCCCTGCCGGTCAAGTAGTGGTGACATTACGCACGGAGCATTACACTACTGGTCAAAAGTTGAGCATCACTCCCAAGGAGAGGTTTGTTTATTTCTAAAGCTTAAACGTACAGTACAAATTGAAAGTGTGAGGTACCGTTGAAAGCGCCGTGAAAAACCCTACAAACCAAAAAAGGAGCGGTCATTCTGGGTTCAACAGAGGCGGAGATTTTGCCCATTTTGTTTAAAAAACCATTCTCGAAAACCTACATTTTCACCTATTAATATTAATAAATAAAGGTAATCATCACGAATTGATGCTTTATAATTTTTATTTATGGCAAGAAGTAAACGTCGAACACAAAAAATTACCACAAATATTTTAAAAAACTTATCACTCGAACTGTAAATTTTTTAATTTTCGCCATGTCTTCTTATATGCACGGTGCAGAAAATTAAAACATTTACAGTTCGAGTGATAAGTTTTTTAAAATATTTGTGGTAATTTTTTGTGTTCGACGTTTACTTCTTGCCATAAATAAAAATTATAAAGCATCAATTCGTGATGATTACCTTTATTTATTAATATTAATAGGTGAAAATGTAGGTTTTCGAGAATGGTTTTTTAAACAAAATGGGCAAAATCTCCGCCTCTGTTGAACCCAGAATGACCGTTCCTTTTTTGGCTTGTAGCTAGGGCTTTTCACGGCGCTTTCAACGGTATCTCACACTTTCAATTTGTACTGTACGTTTAAGCTTTAGAAATAAACAAACCTCTCCTTGGGAGTGATGCTCAACTTTTGACCAGTAGTGTAATGCTCCGTGCGTAATGTCACCACTACTTGACCGGCAGGGCAATATGTGCCAATGTGCGCATAACTACTGTTGTCATCCACATCGAAAATGTCCAACAGGACGAGCCCTTTCCGTTAAATCGCCAAAATCAGCGGTTCACGCAGTGCTTCGCCATTCAAATCACGCGCAAAGCACCAGATCCTAGGTCTTGATCGACCGTCGCGACAACTGGTGGCCTTCCGGCGAACTGCTAAGCCCCGGACACAAAAAATGCCAGGAAGCTGAGGCAGGTTTCCCCTCCATCTTACTACTCCGTGGTTGCTCCTTTCTCTTCATTTTCGTGGTATTTTCCGGCCCCCTCGGTTAACGGACTCGGCACTTTTACTCGGTTGCTCCCAACCCGCCGAACTCGGTTGAATTGTTGAAAGGCTGCCGAACTTCTTTTTTCCCCTTTGGGCCGTACGGGACACACGTGCCGGGTTGCCTCTAAAAATTCATCACGGCCAAACCCGGGGTCTCCCGGGTGTGACAGTGCCCTCGTCGTCGAGGGGAGGTTCCGACGATTCCGGGGATGTGCGTATTCGTATTAAATAACCACGGGTTAATTAACGGGAGAATAAAATAGCGAAAGGGCTGCAGGGTGGCCTTTAGAGATGGCGGCCTTGTTTGAAATTTGAGCGGAGTGTAACATACTCCCAACTCTCCACTAGTGGCGCGCGCATCATCCCTCCCGGTGATTGGTCCTTAGCCGATTCCTCGTTCGTATTATCCCAAATCGGGGCCCCTCGGCTCAAAAGGACTCGGTCTATAGGCTTATAGCCATAGGCGATGTTGCCGAAGCATACGATACGAACGAGAACCTTTCCACCGATCTCGTTGCCCCCTCCCCTCGGTTAGCGTCATCGTTCGGTTAGCCGAGCCGCTCGGTTGCACGAAAATAAGCCTCCCGGTTTGGCTCTTCTTTTCAAACGTGCAACCATGCATTAGTACAGTACCCACTTGCTCAGTAGTAGCGCCAAGGCAGTGTGAATAAAATCGACACCCTTTTGTTGGACATTGTCCAGTTTTTATGTCACATATGTAAAGTAGGAGACAAAGTTGTGGNGGGGGGGGGGGGGAGTGATGGTGGAAGGAGGGAGACAGCCTCGCATGTTGCCGACTACCTTCTACCTGGAGGACGTCCCCACTTCATGACTTGTTTCAGGGTAGGAGATAATCCAGCTCTCTTCGCGGATCTGTGGGATGCGCAGGCGGACAGTAGCAGGGCGGAAAATGCCAAGGAGTAATGTCTTCACTGTTGTGGATGCTGATGGGCTGGTCGGAAATTTGACTTCTGCCTGTACTTGCTGAAAGGTTTTATGGGCCTCTTATCATATCTTTTAATGAGAAACAGCGCATTCTAAAACAGCATTGAAAGACACTATGAAAGGGGTAGGCATATAGTGAAGGAAATGCTTAGTTACCTTTAGTAAGAGCTTATGATTAGTGTCGTCGAAAGGAAGCTGGCCATATATCATAGCAAAGAGGACAACCCCCATGGACCAGATGTCACTGAGCTGAGGAACGTATCGCATGCCCATTAGAATCTCTGGTGACGCATAGGCATAGCTTCCGCAAAAAGTGTCACTGGTAGGATACTGGCCATCCCGTTCTTGCATTCCAGAGCGAGAGAATCCAAAGTCAGTGACTTTCAAGGTGAAGTATGAGCTCAAGAGCATGTTCTCGCACTTTATGTCCCTAAATGGAGTAATATGAGTTAGAGCAAGAAACCTGTATGTACAGTAAGGTATAATTATCCTGAAAGTTGGTGTTATCCAGTCAATATTTTTGACGGTCCTTTTACTCCAGTTACCTGTGGACAACTCCTCTTCCATGACAGTAGTCAATAGCGTCTACCATCTGGATAAACCATCGTCTAGCCTGTTCCTCTTGGACACTGCGGCACTGCCTTATATATTTTAATAGGTTACCGTTTTCAGCCAGCTCCATGACAATGTACACTCGGTGGTTTGTTTCTATGGCCTGGTAAAACTCGATCAAATGGGGATGACGTAGGGCTCTGACATTCTCTATCTCACGAGGAAGAAACTTGTTCACATATGTAGTAGAAGCGCGCCTCTTGGATACAATCTTGATCGCTACTTCCTTAGAATATTTTGTGGAGTAAGCAGACTAAAAAGACACGACATGTTAATGGAAATATCACCATGTAATAGTCTACGTAGTGTTCCAAGTGAAATTAATGTAAGTTTTTTTTGGCACTAACTGCTGCTGATTTCTATATGCAGGTACTAAGGAGAATAAACAGTATAGAATATAATATTAGCTCTCATGAATATTGCAATGAATTTATGATTGGGAATAGCCAAGTAGCACAACTGGCATCAAATGGCAATGATAAACCCACTTTATTCAGACCAGACCCCCTTCCATGTGTTAAAGTGTGGGTCCAGGCAACTTAACATTAGCAGCTAATATTTTTGATAACAACTACAAGTAGGCCTAATTACGCAAAAGAAACTCCTTAAAATTCGCAAATCAGTGCAAAAAGACTGAAACGGATATCTCAAATTGAATACCCTTTATATGCCTATGAAATGTGAAATTAGTTTAGCTTACCTTGACTACAGCATATGCCCCGTGACCAAGATCACGATCAATCTTGTATCCGAATGCTTCTAAAACAGTTTGCTTGCCTCCTTGCTTGTTCTCTACTTCTGAATCGGTCGACATTGAGTTCGACTCGGGAAGCGCCTTGTGCTTTCGTTTTCCCTTACCATGATGGTCCTCATTGTCTTTTCCCTTACCATGATGGTCCTCATTGTCTTTTCCCTTACCATGATGGTCCTCATTGTCTTTTCCCTTACCATGATGGTCCTCATTGTCTTTTCCCTCCTTTTTTGTATCCATTACTGCTTTGCCATGTAAAAAATGGGATGTAACATTAGTCCTGCATCTCACAAATTAATGATTAAGTTATATGAGTGTAGCCCCCTATTAACTTACCTAGTTAACTACTAATTTAGTGCAAATTGTATACGCAGATACTTTTCAAAACGGTATTTTTAAAAGAGAAATGTGAATTCACGTTAGATTTTGTGCTCCGATCAAACCGAAATTCCTGTCGTATAGAAACATCAACACAATGTTGCCAATTTAAAAATAGATTATATAATTGTTAAGGTGGATATCGCCACTAGACTTCTAACTGCGAAGAGACAATCAGAATGAGTTCCGGCTGTTAGCCATATGAAGTGGAACTGTAGAATTAGAATTCGCTACCTGTAGCCATTTTTTTTAAAAAAAATTAATTTAAAAATTATTTTACTCCGTGATAGGCCTACATAGGCCCTATTGCTGTTGGGGGGTGGTACACCACCGTCGATTTTCTCGTACTATTTTTCTTTCCTCCGGTGCAAGGGGACAGGATAGGGATAATGAGGGGGGGGGAAGACACTGGTGCAGGTGCAATGTCTCAAGTTGGGGGTCGTGTGCAGTCCCCCAGGGGATCAGGTTGCAAGACAACCCCCTAGGTGCGGGTCAGTTACTCCCACCGACACCGCACCTCCTCATGGACGGGACAAGGATAGGAAAGGAAGGAATCGGCTGTGGCCTATTATTTGGGAAGCAATCCCGGAATTCTCCTGGGGGAACCGTGGGAAACCACAGAAAACCACGGCAAGGATTGCCGGCCCAGGGACTCGAACCCAGGACCTCCCGATTAGCAGTCGGACACCATATCCACTCCACCACTACTGCTTCGGTGTAGCCTTATTTTAACTCCTTGAGCCCCAGCTATACCGCCATCGCCTAGATTTTCGTTTCTGTTAAACTTACATGTACTCTGATGGGGGAGGTGTGGTGGCCGAGATGGTAACGTCTCGGCTTGCTGAGTGAAAGGTCCCAGGTTCGATCCCCGCCTGGGAGCTCCCTTTCACCTGCGTCGGGAGGGTCTCTGACCTGTGCCTTGGAGGTGTCTGGAAACCTAACCTCCTGGGGGACTGCACATTGGCCGCAAACATGTAGTACAAAATATCCTGTCGGTTAGGCCACCCATCGAACCCTCCCCCAGTCAGAAGGCTCTGGAAGGTCTGGGGGCGGGACTTTGTTGGTTTGTTGCCCACAGGTGGTGTTGTGTCCTGTAATTATTGTAACCAGTTGCCAGACAACTGTGACTTGTTTGTCTTGTTGTAGGAACCGACCATGAAGCTGGTCTGTTCTCGAGCACCAGTCGTATTCTTGTAATACACCTGTGTTAGTTCATCACCTGAGTCCTTCTTACCAGCCGTCCATACACAACATTTCTGGCGACGAGGATGGGATCCGTCCATGACGGGATCTGACGGCAACGTGTGGGTAAGAAGGTTCTAGTTTTCCACAACGTGGAAAGAATTTTCACCAAGAGGTTAGTGTTTGTTGGTAACCATGGCCCCTGGTATGGTGAAGCCCCTGGAGTCTTTCGTACCTGGAACGGCGGCGAACTGGACTCTCTATGAAGAGAGATGCCAGATTTTCTTCAGGGCAGCCAAAATAAAGGATGAACAACAGAAAGGTGACCTGTTCCTGTCAATGTGTGGAGCAGATACCTATGCATTACTCAGGTCACTCATGAGCCCTACCTCACCAATTGGAGCCAGTTACTCCACTATCGTAGAGACACTTAGAAGGCACTACGTACCTGCCCCTTCACCTATTGTGGAACGGTTCCACTTGCATAAGAGGGACCAAAAGGCGGGGGAAGAAGTTGCTCAGTATGTTGCAGAACTTCGAAGGTTGTCGGTCAATTGTGAGTATGGTGAGATGTTGGAGGAGATGCTCAGGGACAGATTTGTGTGGGGCCTGAGAGACCAGGCCACACAGGTGCGCTTGTTGGGAGAAGCCAATCTGACCTTCAACAAGGCCGTGGACATCGCCACTGCAGCAGAGGCAGCTGGGATAAATGTGAAACAATTGCGTTCGCAGTCCACCATGGAGTCAGAGGTGCACCAGATAAGAGGAAGGCCGGATGTCCAGAAGCCCGGAGTTCGGTGTTTCCGTTGCGGCTCCACTTATCACCAAGGCAACACATGTTGGGCCAAGGAGGTGAGCTGTAATCTATGTGGAAAAAATGGTCACATAGCCAAGGTCTGCAAGTCAAAAAAGGCAAGTGAGAAGCCCATGGAGAAGGCGGCTGGTTATGGAAAATCTACCAGCAAGGCGGTCCAATCGTTGGAAGAGGCAGTAAACACAGTCACTATTTTCAATGTGGATGCTGTGGCAAGTCATCCTGCGCCAATGAAGGTGAATCTAGTGATAGCCGGGAAGTTAACAGAGATGGAAGTTGACTCCGGAGCAGCCTGTAGCGTAGTAGATTACTTGTATTTCAAGAAGAAGTGGCCCAAACGGGAATGTGAATTACGTCCACTAGACTTCCAGTTGAAGCACTCAGAAGCAAAAGTGATTAAGTCACTTTGACAAACTTTTCAGGACAGGCCTTTGAAATATTCAAAAATTCCTACAAATACCAAGGTGTGTCAGTATGGTCACAATTTCTTCTCATCTTGCAGATATGGACAAAAACCACTTGAGCAAAAATGTTGGAAGTGATTTCTGTCATGTGAGGCACTGAATTAAAAGGTCAAAGGTAATTGACTTAGCCTCTTTTGCCTTGTGACGCAGCAAAAGTGAATAAGTCACTGACTTATCCACTTTTACCTTGTCACTACCATCGTTAGTAGCACAATAAAGCTAAGACAATGCAAGAATAATGTGTGGACATGAGACATGTTATCATTGCAAATGATCATGAACACCTTGAAAATCACTTTTATTGACCCAGAAAGCATACCAAAGCACAGTGGCGTCGCTGATGCGGGAGGTGCGGACCGCACCGGGTGACACCCTCAAAGGCCGGTGACACCCAAGTGATTGTTTAAAAAATTATTTCCTAATTTTATATATAACCTAATACGCTAATAGCACCGCCACACCGGGTGACACGAGTGACTCAGGGACACCCTCAAAGGGGGTGATACCCAATAGATTGTAAAAAGGACCTCATGCATTAAGCATACTAAAAAGGATCCCAAAATTGATTTCTTCGTGCTTCGGATATGTTGTTGGGGGTGACGAGTAGGCACCGTGTGCAAAAGGAGCGGCCTCGATTGGCCGCGGTTAGGCGTGTAGGCCGGTCACGTGACCTAGCCTTTAAAAAATCACCACGCCAGAACGACTTTGATTTAAGAAATGATTTTTGGCATGGAGATATATCTAGCCTAGTACTATCTAACGCTGCGATAGAATTCCATCTAGCTCGTCTCTGATTGGCCGAAATAAACAACGAGTGAAAAAGAAGTGGCCTTTTTGCCAATTTAAAGCTGGCCGCCCAACATGAAGTATACCTTATTTGACAGCTCCAAAGAAGTTTTACATCATATTAATAAATCAGACAATTCTATCCGTGGACCGCTATATTTTATTTAGTAACAAGACTAACAACCAAACACCACCCTTATAATTCACACAAATGTACTACTACCCACCTTTTATACTATTTTGAGGCATTCTTGGAGTTCATGAATCGAAAAATAACATGATGAAGGTCTTCGGCGAATATTATGCGATTCACGAGTCCTGGCCTGTTAGGCTCCACCCACCTTCTCCCAACGTCAGCGGCGGAAGAAATCAGGCCTGGAATGCTCGAGAGTCTCGCGAGTAGGAGCCATTGGTGAGGTGTTCGGTCTCAACAAGGGATAGGTGGTTCTGCGTATTTCCAGGCCTGGTTGCCCCCCCCCCCCATACGATCCACTGCTGCCCAGTGCTCTCCCCCATCCTCCTGGCAGGCGTGTGAGCCCATGGCGGACGCGGACGTGGCAACCTCGCCTTCAGAGGGCGGAGGACGGGGGAGGAGCATCGCAGGCCAGGACTCGTGAAACGCATAATATTCGCCGAAGACCTTCGTCATGTTATTTTTAGATTCATGAACTCCAAGAATGCCTCAAAATACAGGGTGGAAGGAAAGTTTCGGACCCCCCCCCCCTACAGGTTTTATAACCCTACTTTTCACAGCGTCTTTTCACATCTTTTAAAAGTCCACAAGCAGTTCTAATGTACACTACGGTATCTTTTGAAGCATAATCTTGAGAACATCTGAGCACCTTCGCTCTCGCAATTCCATTAATAACTTCGCCTCTGTGACTCATCTAAACATCCTATCCGTTTTGCGTTTATTTTGCTTGTTGCCTTGGAGGACACCTGGTCATATTCTGCGTCAAATAAGGTTTTATGACCCTTTTCCATGAGTTCCCCTTCATGCAAATGTTTTGAACTCACTCCTGGCCTTATTTTTCGCATTGGTCCATAACCTGGTCCAATAAAAATTTGAAAAGGAATGCATGAAATGGCGGACCCGGATGCATTACTTTCGAATTGGTACCATCACGTTTGTCTCCATTTTTACTTTCAAATATTTTTTTGGTGGGAAAGGACAGTCAACAGTCCTACCTTGGTAAATTAATCAACATGACACATCCTTTCGTTCACGTCCTTTCGCACCAAAAAATTATTTCAAAGTAAAAATGGAGACAAATGTGATGGTACCAATGTGAGAATTCGAAAGTAATGCATCCGGGTCCGCCATTTAACACATTCCTTTTCAATTTTTCATTGTACCAGGATATGGACCAATGCGAAAAATAAGGTCAGGAGTGAGTTCCCAACATTTGCATGAAGGGGAACTCATGGAAAAGGGTCATAAAAACCTTATCTGACGCTGAATATGACCAGGGGTCCTCCAAGGCAACAAGCAAAATAAACGCAAAACAGATAGGATGTTTAGATGAGTCACAGAGGCGAAGTTATTAATGGAATTGCGAGAGCGAAGGTGCTCAGATGTTCTCAAGATTATGCTTCAAAAGATAGTGTACATTAGAACTGCTTGTGGACTTTTAAAAGACGTGAAAAGACGCTGTGAAAAGTACGGTTATAAAACCTGGGGGGGTCCGAAACTTTCCTTCCACCCTGTAGTATAAATGGCGGGTAGTAGTACATTTGTGTGAATTATACGGGTGATGTTTGGCTGTTACTAAATAAAATATAGCGGTCCACAGATAGAATTGTCTGATTTATTAATATGGTGTAAAACTTCTTTGGAGCTGTCAAATAAGGTATACGTCATGTTGGGCGGCCAGCTTTAAATTGGCAAAAAGGCCACTTCTTTTTCACTCGTTGTCTATTTCGGCCAATCAGAGACGAGCTAGATGGAATTCTATCGTAGCGTTAGATAGTACTAGGCTAGATATACCTCCATGCCAAAAATCATTTCTTAAATCAAAGTCGTTCGGGCGTGGTGATTTTTTAAAGGCTAGGTCACGTGACCGGCCTACAAGCCTAACCGCGGCCAATCGAGGCCGCTCCTTTTGCACACGGTGCCTACTCGCCACCCCCAACAACATATCCGAAGCACGAAGAAATCAATTTTGGGATCCTTTTTAGTATGCTTAATGCATGAGGTCAAATTCTTTCGCATTTTAAGTGCCGTACTTACTCCCGGATAAAATGCGCAAGAAATTTTTACAATCTATTGGGTATCACCCCCTTTGAGGGTGTCCCTGTGTCACTCGTGTCACCCGGTGTGGCGGTGCTATTAGCGTATTAGGTGATATAAAATTAGGAAATAATTTTTTAACAATCACTTGGGTGTCACCCCCTTTGAGGGTGTCACCCGGTGCGGTCCGCACCCCCCGCACCTGCCTAGCGACGCCAACTCCTAAGGTCACCATCACAAAGACAGTATTTTATATGAGGAAAACAATGTGCCCTACCGTCATATGTTTTCTACTTCAGAGTTTTGCCGCGAGGTGTCAAGTGTGACTTAGCCACTTTTGCCCCGAAAAGTAGTACTTAGCCACTTCTGCTTCGGAAGTTCGGCTATGTCATGGATGATATGATGTGGAGAACACTGACATGCGTTCCTTTGCCGCGCGAAATATTTTGCCGTAAAATAGTACCATACAATAGGATCACAAAAAAGCCAGAAACTCAATTTGGAGAAAAAGTGACTTAATCACTTCTGCTTCTGGGTGCTTCAGTTGCGGACGTGGTCACAACACCAGTTGGAGGTTGCTGGCTGTTGGAAGGTGGAAGTTGTTCACAAAGGCCAGCAACATGAACTCCCATTAGTAGTGGCAAAATCAGGTGGACCATGTGTGTTGGGCCGCGACTGGTTCAAACCCTTGGGAATCAAAATAGAGGGCTCACCTACAGTGGTGGCTCCCGGGGCAACAGAAGCAGGCCCTAGAGTTAGACCAGGGGTGAGGAGAGTGGGCGGACAGCGGCCAAGAGGAAGGTTCTGTCCACACTCAGTGGATGCTCAGCTCAGGCAGGAGAATGACAGTCTCAAGCTTGCACTGGCACAAAACTCAGCCATTACTAAGAAATGGGAGGTTGAGCTACAGACACTGAAGGACAACAACAGATGGCTTACTTCTGCCCTGCACGAGTTAGCGGCCAGCTTGGAGGACTGGAAGGGACAGCTGCAGGCACACAAGGAGAAGGGGAAGCAGAATGGAGTTGACGACGCTCAGGAGGAAGTCTCCGGTAGTGAAGTGTTGGCTCAGCCAGCTCTTTCGGGCTTTTCCCCAGCGGTTACGGTCAGCCTCTCAAGCAGTCCAGACGACCAGTCTCAGAAGAAGTCCACTTCCGAGAAGAAGACTACACCAAAGGAAGTTTTCCCAGAGAAGACCTTAGGTGAGGAGGAAGCTGACGAACAGCCATTGGTGGCTGATGGTGAAGAATCCTTGAATCAGCAAGATCAGAAGAATAAGAAGACGAAGAAGAAGAAGAAGAAGAATGCCCTGACCCGAGTGCTGAAGGACATGGACTCGGAACAGATGACCATGGACCACCAAGCTGCCATAGGGGAAGGGGGGCAGGCCCGTGAGTACCAGGCGGGTGCCCTCGTGTACGCCCAGGACGAGGCAGCTGGGGGGAATTGGGCCAAAGGGAGGGTTATTTCTCCAGCAGGTCCCAGATCCTACCTGGTGGAAGTAGCAGGAGGACAACAATGGAGACGACATGTGAACCACCTGCTCCAAAGATTGGGGAGGAAGGACGATGATACACCAGTGCGGGGTACATCGGATGTCCACCAAGGGCCTCCTGAAGAAGTCCAGTGGGAGGACCCAGCAGTGCGAGTGCGAGCGGACCAGTTGCTACGATGACTATGAGACAGTGGCAGAATCAGAAGAGGCAGCAGAGGAGCTACACCCTGGTCGTCCAGAGCTGCGCCGGAGTGGAAGGGTCACCAGACGACCACCACCCCTATAGGACTACGTCTAGTCCAATTGTGGAAGATGGTTCCTGACTTTTGTACTGGGGGGAAGGAGTGTTGTGTCCTGTAATTATTGTAACCAGTTGCCAGACAACTGTGACTTGTTTGTCTTGTTGTAGGAACCGACCATGAAGCTGGTCTGTTCTCGAGCACCAGTCGTATTCTTGTAATACACCTGTTTTAGTTCATCACCTGAGTCCTTCTTACCAGCCGTCCATACACAACAGGTGGTAAGGCCTCTTTGGCTAGTTACACCAGAAAATTCTATTTAAAATTCAGGAGCGATTAGGCAAAAATCGCTAAAGAGTGTATCTCAGTAATGAGGCTGCCCAGATATAATGACTCCTATAGTCCTATACTTAAGAGCGCGCTCTAGGCTACGCTATTCATTGTTGCGGGTAGCCCGTCGCGGGCCGGCTCGTGAGTTTGACACTTCTTCCTCTCGCTGTCACGGCCGCAAATATGGAGGTATCGGCATGAAACTGGAGTATCTGGACGCGAATGGGTTGCACTTTGAGATGGTGCGCTTATTTTTATCCTGGGGCGATATCTGCGGCCGCCGCGGCCAGGTGCAGTTTTTTATTTTGACCCGCAATTACTCCTTTCCATGTCGGTACCAGTGAAATTCGAGGCTGTCACGAGGTTTTT
>JYFJ02008578.1:0-12004 GCA_000934665.2 Catajapyx aquilonaris | reverse complement strand
CCCCCCTCTCCCCCCTCTATACCTGTCACGAATATTTCATGCGCGGCATTTCAAATCAACGCGATCGTTCAACTGTTTTTGACCTCCGTCATTTTTCGGAGCCTTTTTGCTTGCTTTGCTGGCTTCATTTTTCCCGGGCTCTGGTGCTGGGAAAACTGGACTTAATTGGACTTTATCAGGAATTACCGGAGAGTCAAATTAGTCTACGTGCATGTCATAATGATGGAATTTTTGAAGGGATTTTCCTGGTCGTCCGTCAAGCAGATGAAAACTGAAGGAGAAAAAAATTAGGTAATTTGCATAGCCTTCCATCTACTGTCGATAGTACATGAACTTGTATTGTAATTACTGTACATTAAAGTTAGCGCTATTGATAGTGACATTTCGCTTAATAGGTGTGATATCTGTGAACAAGTTATAAACAAGGTGTCGTCATTTGAGAGCCATTTGCGGTCATTAAAAATAATAAATAGTTGGCTCGAAGATGAATGATGCCCTTCGTACATGTCATTATGAACTATTGCATCGAAGTCTGTTTACATCTTGCTGATGTCAGGTACAAACAATGCTTCTATAAGCACTCTGAAATATTTCTCGTGTATAATTTTTAAATCGGCAGCGGAGTGAAAAATTACTGAATTTGAATCATGGCCAGAATTTAAATTTTGCAGGCCTTTTGACATGTACGACTTCTAAGCTGTAAGGCAACTTCTTGCGACTGAATATATTTGAATCTATGGGGTTGAAGCCATTATGCGATTCAGAGCGTGAACCGCCCTACCTTGCCTTTGCCTCGGTATCAGAAGCTACACGACGCTATTAGTGACCATCAATCAAACCCCATCCCGTTTCCAGTGTTAATTCCACATAAACGCCCTTAGCCAACGTGATGAAATTGGTAGGTTCGATGCCTCAGAGGTAATAAATGGAATTTGAAAGATATGAACCAGCAGCAAAGGCGTGCTTTGCTTCGAAACGCCTGAAGCAGGGTTCCGCTCTGCTCATAATCTGTATATATACACACACATGTGGTAGAGGTAACGCTCCATACCAAGTCGGGTGGTGGAAAAAAAAGAAGACGCCCCCCCCCCCCCCCTCAACCTGCAATTATCTCGTAAGCCTGAAGGATTAATTCGGGGCATACGCAGGCATATAAAAATTGTGGGCAATTATTGCCGGCCACCATATTCTGTCGTGCACGCTACGGGAGACAGGGGGTGTGGAATATATAAGGCTGGGCCATGGATTAAAGAGAAAGAGAGAATGAAACAACAACAAAAAAAGAGAGGCACAATTTGGTGCTAATTATACCTGGTTGGCGGCCCTGCCTGCGTTATGAGTTCATTGGGCTCGGGCAAGGCGCTACCTTAGATTACAGAGTGAGCAGCGCACTAATGAGACAATTTGCATCCCGCATCCCTATACACATTTTAAGACCCACTCATTGAGGGGGCCCAAGCAATTTGAAAATCTGGACATGAAGCGAGCCGCCTCCAAATTTGAAGGGACCTTTGCGTGCCACAATAATAAGCGGTATGCGCGATTTTTTTTTCTGAGAAGGAAACATATAGGCAGCACCCTCTAAATCATTTTCAGCGGAATTATGCTCACATTGAGTGGCTTTCTACGCGTGAAACAGCACGTGCTCATTTCAGTGCAAATTCATTTCCAATTTACTTAATGATTTCTCTAAGTTTATATTTTTAGTCGGTTTGAATGAGGATATAATATAACAAATATATTTATACGAATAAGTATCGCTCAATAATTGGCTAATGTAATTATTCATAATCATTCTACAGGGTGACCCTAAAGTCTGGACACAATCATGGTATAGTGGTTTCCACGATAGCAATTGTCAACCAGCAATATAATATTATGTGTCCTGACTTTAGGGTCACCCTGTAGTTATCTTAAAATTTATGAAATCGACAGAACATTTATTCAACAAGAGATGGAGTCAGTTATGGTGTCATTGTTTACTGAAAAATGTTCACTATTGACGGAAACATTGCTTCAACTTGTTGTATCACCAGAAATGAAGAAAAGTTTCACATTATGTCTTTGTGTATATAATTATGTTCACAGCACAAAAGTTTGAATTAATTTGTGTCAAAATAACCACGACATATTGAAAGAGAGCGAGAACGAAAGAATTTGGTGCTCTTTCCACTACGGAAATAATTTTCACAAGTATTCAAATATTATTTAGCGCCGATGTTGCCAAGAAACATATTTCTGAATCGTCTTGTTTTTAGTATGAATGATGCGCTGGTATAACGGATGGTGTGTCAATTTTATTGTGTTTAGGGGCTACTGCAATTTGTGTTTCGTAACACGTCGTAAAGCCTTGACTTTATATGCCGACACTTTCCCCACACCATTGTGCATCGAGAAGTTGGAATAATAATAAGAATTTCGGTATAAAATAAAGGCTGGACTGTATACCAAACCCCCGCACTTAGCAAGAACAGTGGAGCACGAACCGGAAGACCCGAAGCAGATAACGCAGTCGCGCGGGGCATACATTTTAATTTTCATTTCGTGAATACATTATTGTTGGTTGGGGGGGAGGCCTAAACAGACAGGGTTTCCAATAGGCAGGGGCATAATGATGCGGAATAAATTAAGTACATCCGGTTGTGCCCGTTCTCCTCAAAACTGGTCTTTTCTGTGTCCACGGTTCTGCTCGAAGTGGCACGATTCCCACAATAATTATGGGCGAAATCAAAAATTACATAACAATCGGGTTAACAGTGGCCCTGATTTTGTGTCTCAAATTTGTCCTCAAATGATCGTGTATCCCAACTGTTACCATCTTATGAGCGAAACTTGTTACGTAAATAACTGACCCTGGGTAAGTTACATCGGAAATAATTATTGCTTCGTACGATACAGGCTGTGTCAATAATCTGTGAAATGAAATTATTTAAAATAAATATTTTGACAATTATTTAAAATAACCCGCCTGATATAAAGCTATATCATATTATTTATGACAAAAATTAACTTTGTGAACAATTTGTACTTTTTCTGCATGAAAATTTTGTTGTCATGGCTTTCCAATTTTTTGTGTGTCCCATGCGGACAGTATTCTTCTTCTTCAACAGTGCGAGGAGGACCGGTGTTGGAAGTGATGGAATCAGAACAGGTCGCTTCATAATTAAGATGCGAGCTCGTCATGTCGGCGTTTGGAGAAAGGAGCGTGTAAAGAGCTCTTCCCTCCCTGCCTACCCCCCTCCTCTCCGCTCATTTTCACATTTTGACGGGTATAAATGACGTAGGCGTGACGTAATTAATCCCGGTATGAGCCAACCGGTGATTACCGGGAGACAAGACGCGGCAAGAACAGCTTTTGAGTGAGAGAGAGATACATATAATCGGTCCTCATATTCTGAATCTGGCAAATTGTGGCTTGGGGCCAAAAGAGAGTTTTTCGCTACTTAAGAGCCGTGTTATTTTCTGGGGTCTAATTTTTTTTAGCCCGCCTCCTCCTCCTCTCATATAGCAGTTTATCTCTTCTTGGTTTGCTGTGGGAGCCCCGCCTTGTGAAAACTTCCCCCTCAGCTCTCTAGACACCTCTCCCGAATAAACTGGTCCGAAAATTGCTCCAGTGGATGAAGACATTCTGGATGTTTTGCTTCCGACGGGTTTTCTCGGGTCCATAAATTAAAGGCGGCTTGCCTGCTTTCATATCCTCCGCGGCTCCCCAAATGGCTTCATGGTTCCTTTGGAAGCGGCCAAATGGCTATATCGTAATTGTGCTCTTTTAGAGCCTTAATTTGGATTCATTTTCGCCGGGGCTTAACAAGTGTGTGATTACCAATTGCGACGTCGGGGCTTGAGTACAAAAGGCGGTGTTGCCCGTTTTATGGCTCCAGGGTTGGGAGTGGGTAATTATTGTGGCGGGGCTCTTTCTCGACACACCGAGTTAGTGCCAATGTGATCGAAATTGAGATGTGGAAATACTTTTTTTGAGCGTGACATGTATGACCTCTTGTATAGGGGTTGACGTCACTAGCGAGGTCGCAGTGACTTTCAAAACGAGTCATATCATACAGTGAAGCGTAACAGTTTGCATAAGCTGCACTTTAAAATATTATTTATATACCATTTTTAGAGTCGTTAATTTTATTTTGGGCCCCATCATTCACCAGGGGATATACAGATTTGCCCGAAATTAATTTTCCACGCAAGCTTACCAGGCCAATATCGATATTATGCCAGGGGTGTTGCTTCCACCAATATTGCCGATATACACGCAACTTGGAATCGCCTTTCGGAAATGTCTGCCATTTACAACACCCTCCCTCCTCCCACTCTGAGAAGGCCCTTATCTCAAGCTTGAACTTCCTCTCTGCTGGGAAGATTTATGGATAGCCTGCGACTACGTAGGTGTTGCTTTGCCTGATGACTGTCATAATTGAATCATGGAGAGTAATCGGTCATTGCGAAGCCGGAATTTGTACCCGTTCCTTATACACAACTTTAATCGGGTGTGCATACTATTTTCCTTATCCTCTGCTAAACTGAGGCACGACGTCGTCCTTTCAGCTCCAATTAGGGGCGTATGCTTTGTACTTAGAAACACTCATTACAGGGCAATAAAAATATTTCAACCCAGCCACCTACGGAAACTGCTTTTTATCATGATAGCAGCCTGGATATTTAGTTATAGGAATAGAAGCTGGCGTGCATTTCCTGAGATTAAATACCTCGATTGACAAGGTGGGTGTTTTCACAATATTTTTGGGTGGACTTGCCCGAGTCGTGCTACACACCCTGATTCTAATTACACTGCTCTCCTTGCTCTCTTGTATACACGAGGGCGCCTCAGAGTCCCCCCTCAAACTTTTTGGTCTGGCCACCTAATGAAAAACAGGTGGTCCTTTTTCAAGAGCGGGCCGGAAGTGAGGGGTCACGAATAATTAACTTCTTCCTAGAAAAGTGGCGAAACTTTGGTGCCTCCCCCCCCCCCCCCCCCCCCTNCCAGAGCTGGTTGCGATCAGTCGCCGATTCTGTCCAAAAATTGAGTGCATTCCAGGCCGGATTGGGGAAGTAGCTGTCTCCAGCAGACAGGAATTTCGGTCTTGCATTAGGGTTAACGCCTGACCCTCCCACTATCCATGCGTGACGCATATAAAAACACAAGTGGAAAAATTAGTCCCCCTCCGCAATTAATTAGGCTCATTGCGAGCTTAGCCACCCAGCATGCAGTTTTTTTTTCAAACTAAAAAAAATGGTTGGTAAAATAATTTTTTTATATGAAGCTTCCAGCAGTGCATGGAACGTGTTGGTCAATGGCTCCCTTTTTACCCCTTTTGGCTTCAGCACCCTTATAATTAGGCGGCTAATAAGGGGGCTCGAGAGGGGCCACGCGGTCATCATAAGCTGGCAGCAGACATCTCGTGACTGGCAATGACAACTTGCGTGCTACGCCAATTGCCTTGTTAGGTCCAATTTGCCGGCCAGGAGATATAGGCAAACAAAATACAGGCAAACAAGTGGTCGAATAACGAAATTAGTTTCCTCGCCTATAGTTCTAAGTCAATTTTTTTTCTATACTTTGAAAACTTTGCTCTTTTCCCCCCCTTCACCAACCAACAGCATAAGGCAAACCTCCCCCCCCCATCATTATATTCTGGCTCGAAACCTATAGCCTCCTTCACGCAAGCCCCGAATTAAGATAACACTTCGGAATACGGTGCTCATGACAGCGCAACCCCAGGATAAACGTGATAATAATAAGGTACCCTCTCGGTTTTGGCTGCCTTCGCATGAAAGGACTCGTCGCTCGAGGGTCATTTTTTGGGGAAAGCACCCTGCACCTTCTTGAAATGAATTTTTTAAAAATGGTCGAGCTGGTTTTATATACACACAGGAGTTGAAACATTTTTTTCCTTCTCTGATGTTCGTAAAATTCAAATTGAAAACCGAGAGGGGAAAACCAATTGCATGAATTAACTCCCAGGCTAATTTGTGGTGGGGGGCAGACAAATGGCTGGTTGTAAATAAACGTCACTCCGACATTGATTGCATTTCTGGGACACTCCCCAAGCCAGAAGTGGACAATGGCATTGTTGGAAGGGAAGGTAAAAAAAAGTGGGGGTTGACAAATGACGGATGCTTTGCGGTTTGAAGTGAATGTATAAGGTAGGTGGGTGTACACACCGCGCACACAAACTCATCAAGGGATTTTTCCCTCTTCATCAATCCCCTCGAGTCAAGCCATATCCCCTGGAGGAAAGAAGGAAAGATAGCGGACCACCCTGTGGTTTTCGGTCCGTGTGGTCCGCTCCAGCCCTTGTCATTTGGTTTCGAAAAAGAGGAACCCAAGATCGACAAGATCCTACATTTTGCAAACCCAGGTAAAAAAATCGTTCTCATATTTAAAAGAATTTTGGTGTTTTTTGTTTGATGAAATATGTATTAGTTTTCGTGCTATGATCGATCTAAAATCGTATTAATCATACGGTATCGTATTGCCCTCTGACGTCACTGTGGCTAACCAGATCGGTGCAGAGTCAGGAACGCACCCGGGCTGCTTTGTTCCTTTTTTGCTTTGTAAGCAACCCTATATACCAACGGAATTGAACCACCGCCATGTAAAGAACCGGTTTGCTGACGTCACTCTGGTCAGGCAGGAGTCGCAATGCGCCCTTAGGCCACGCCCCCTTTTCCCGCCAATTCGATGACTTTTAAACCCGCGAGGAATGACATGGAATGCGAGTTTGTTCGTGTACAAATTTCCCAAATCCCGGACCCCATTCCAGCTCAATTTGGTATCAATATAATTTTTTTTAATGTGTCCATAATTATTGTACCATTGTGGTCTGCCAGTCCTGAATGATTGTCCACTTTTTTAAGGGTGTTTCCAGGCAGTTGACAAATGCTATACGCAGCTTCCCACCCATCTGTGGTAAATATATTCTGAGAGAATGTTGGCTCCGTTGCTTGCGTTGCATTGTCTTTTGTGCGACTAATTAGGTATACCGCCTTTCTGTTGGTGCCCTGTCGAGGGAGGGAGGGGGAGGTTTTAAAACAAAAGGACTCTGGGGTGGGGAGAGGAACCCGAAATCAATCGAACTCCATTTCCTCAGACCGTTTTCTCTGTTGCCGGGGTGGGTTGGGTTTGGCTGGTTTCTGGCGCCCAAAGCAAAAGCAGCAAGCAAGCAAAATGCTTTTTAGATCGTACACAGCCTTCAGAATTCAATTCCCGGGCGGGAAAAGGCTGCGGAGACAAAATCGTGCTTTTGTTCATTTTGTGGCGATAATTGTGCGATATTGGCGACGGGCCTCGTGACCTCAGCCGACAATGAGTCTGGAAATTAATGTCTGATAGTTATGACAACTTATACTATACATGCTGCACACGACGCTTGTTTTTGTTTTGTGCGGAGGGTATACCGTCTTATATTGGGGCGCGGCTCCTGCTCGCTCTTGCTCTTATATTATTTTCTGTGCAGTTTGTTGCTATGCAAAATTCATCAAGATGTGAGCAAGCAACAGAAGTTAACCGAATGCTGAATTTGAAATAACTATACCTCAGATCAGATATAATCACTTTTTTTTAAATCATCTAAAATTCCTGAATTTATATTATATGAGAAATCTGCTGATAAATAATGCAAATAACATTTTTTACGACAATGTTAGTCATTCAGTGTTGTATGTGTATTGTTGGCAATATCGGTTGCGGTGACGTCCACTGATGACACTTTTTGCCTCACATAGAAATTCAACGCACGAGCTTCATTGCTGCTTGTATGTTTTCCCATGTTGATTTTGTAATTCTCATGAGTGACAGGAGTGGACAGGAGGTTCAAAGACCTTTCCATTACCAAGTTCACGATATTTATTTACTTGTGAAGTTCCCGGGTGCAATGACAGGACAGACCAAAAAAAGCCCGACCATAAAGTCAGCCACAATAAAGGGATTGATGGCTTACAAGGAAATTAAGTCTCATGTGCTTTGGTGAGATACCCCGTCATCTGGACCCGAGAGCGGCTTACTTTGAGCTGGCTGACCGCAAACTGTGGTCAGTTGTCAAACCAACAAACTCATAAAAGAGGAAGAGCGGTTTGGGCTGTGAGGCGCCCTTACAACCCGCTATCTGCCACCCCCAGATAAGCCTAAAAGATTCCTTATTAGTAAACACTGAAAGCTTAGTTCGATGATCTCTGTGCACCAACGAGTAATAACGAACAGTCCTTGTGCGGCGTACAGTGCGATAAAAATAATATATAATTCGATTATTGCACACGTGGTAAGAGATAGAGTGGCGTTAGACCTAATTAATTCCCCTGAATTGTTGTTCTGGCTGGTTAGGCCTTAATTGTAGGCTGCGAGGCTTCTGCTTATCGTATACCTTGATGCCTGTGGGCGTAAACCTTCGGCGCAATTTTCGTTTCTAATTCTGACCCCCTGAATTAGTGGATTTCCAGGAAGCCTCGATCGGCGGCGGCAAAGATCATGGAATATTTAGTCCACTTATTCAGCTCCTATACACACGTGGCAGTCTGTAACGCATTCCAGGTAAAAGGTGAGCTCATCACTAATTCATCTTGGAAGTGACGCAATTAGGAGCGGCCAAGAATGCAGGAGTGTATAATATGAAATATTTCTAGTGAAATCTTTGAACATATTAAGTCAAATTGAGCCTAAAACTGACTTCTGGAGCTCATCTCTCGGTTGGCCTGAGATGGCGAGCTGGCCGCGTTAGCCATATCATTAGGACTAAAGGGTCTGGCGTAAGTTGAGACGCGGCGCAAAATGGTTTTGATAAATGAAAAAGAAGGGGCCCCCACAAACTAAAATAAAGCCGACTAGAGGGGAGAAGGCTGTCTGACCAGAGTAAATCAGCTCGGAGCCTCGCCAAGTTAATGAATTGGCCTACTGATTAGACCCATGCCGAGGGCCAATGGCCCATGGCGGCCTCTTGGACTCACGGACTGGCAACAAAGGCCGCCTTTTTCAGGACCCGGCTCGGATTCGACTCAGTGCCGGTGGCAAAAGCTGTGACCGCCGCTGACGCCAGTCTGATTGCTCCTTTCGGCTCAAAAGACCGCTCGGCCAAATACACCCGGATCGGGTTGCAGGGATAACTCAACACACTCCTCTCTCCTTTTACAGGGTGCTTCGTAACGGTGCCGACAAACTTCTGGGGAGGACTCCTGGGCACCACAGGATCATTTTATGTAGAGGGTCCATATGGGTTCAGAAGGCTAGTTACCAAGATAGCATAAATCAAAGGGAGCGCATTCCCGCTAGTAGATCCAGACTTGCACGTTTGAATGAAGTGCGCATGCGCGGCTGGATCCATCCGCTCGCCCCCATTTTTAGCAAGTTAGGCATACTAAAACTCCTGGCTAGATATCAGTTTTGGCTTGGTGGTGAGGCCAAACTGCAGCGCATAAGGGCTGAAATATTGAAGCGCCTATAAGCAGAGCAATGACGGTCCCGCTGGCGAAGTCATCTTATTGGTCAATTTCAACAGTTTAATAAAGGTGTACCTAAACTGGCAATTCCAAAACGTCAGCCCCCTCCCGACTTCTCCTCCTATCTGCCCTAAAGTGAATTGGCGTTATCACAAGGCGTCCGCCGCTGCTGGCACCACTGTTATTACGATTACTATTTCAGAACGACCTATATTAGAATCGAAACCCGGGGAAAAGGGAAGGAGGGGGAGGAAGGTTCGAAGGTTGGAGCGGGTATCACAGTACATATACACGTAAAATGGTTCCGTCCGAAGCATTTCCATAAAAGCTTAATACCGTGAAATAAGACCATGGGGGTCTATATTCGGAGAGAGTGGGTTTTACTGTCAATGAACAATATACGATTAGAAATTACTGTGCGTCATACACTGTTTGTGAAAAATTACTAGAAAAACCTTCGCTTCGCACGCATTTTTCTAGGCCTGCGGTTAACAGAAGCACTCGCTTCGCTCCTTTTTCTAAGTATTAAAATATTACTTTATGTTTAAAGGGCTTACAAACTGCCGGTTAAGATATGTCCATCGTTTCTAATTAACACTATAATTACCATCGCGGTTAAGCGGCCTATGCATTTAAACCCTCTTCTCCCCGGGTCCTGATGCTGCATCACCCCCTCCAGCGAGTCCCAGCCTCCCAAATATACCCTTGTCTTATCATTTCACCCATCACTAAGCAGCATAAATGGACTGCTGGGCAATTACACAGCGCCAGACAGACAACCAGCAGCCCGGGCCCCCGCCGATAGAATGCCAATAATAAATACAGTGGGACTTTGGGGAGTTGAGGGGGAGAGTGCTGCCTGATTAGGCCAGATTCACAATGCTGTTATTTGACTCGGTGATAAAACGCCTGGAGGATCGATACATACTGGCTGATGATGGCCCACCCTCCCAAAAAATACGGGGGGGTCAAAAAAAAATATATCGGAGGATACTGCATACAATGACAAGAAAATGGCGAACAGGCGATATTGGACGTCCGGTTTTTGTGCGGTTAGCTGCGTATCTAGCCCAGTTTTTGCAGCCTAAAATAATCGGTATTGATGGTTTAATTGTCCGGCCACAGCAGGGTGGGCCTCTCTCTCTTTTTTTGGGGAGGGGAAGCCGCCGGCTGGAAGTGGTGCAGATATACCCATTTTTTAGGACGACTGATGCTGTGCCAATGTCCGATTCTCTCTTATCCAGTTCTTTACACCAGGGCTGGCCAGACAATGCCTGCTCACAGATCGTGCATGTTACAATGCATCATGTTTTTTTTGGTGGGGTTCGCCGGCAGATCGATCATACACGGGGTTCATGATGAAGAAGACCTTAACCGGCTAATGAAGTTATCCGTCCGGTATGGGCCAGTAATTAACCCCCCTATTGATAGCCCCGGCTCTCGAAAGATGACCGGAACAATTTGGTCGAAAGAAAAAGAGGGCCGTCTTTTGTGTATCGTAAAGGGCCAAAAAAGCATGACTATGGACAAAATGACAATTGGGTGTCGAGATGTATCTCTTAATTAAAACTGGATTGTATTGCACACCGGAGCGGTTTCCGTGGAACCATATAAAAAAACGGTTCGCTTTCTGTAATGACGTGACGTGATGGAGAGAAAATTTGTTCGAGTCTGTTTGTCAAACCATCATTAATTTCCCTTGTCAGGGGTCTCATAATAGGCCTAATGAGTCGGCGGAGACCCGGTCGCACGCCAACACATTTTCTCATCGAAGGCCTCAAGTGGCCCTGGAGGGGTAAAAGAGCAAAAGAAGAATGAAGCCGGGGAAAAAAAATCTATTTGAAAGGGACAGCCACATGTGAGCCAAAAATTCTGATGCTCGATTGGGTTTCAAGCGTTTTTCCAAATGACGTCTAAGCATTCGGCCTACAAATCAAAACAACGTTAAGGGTGCAGTGTCATGTTGGTGATTTGTGAGTCGGAGGTCCATTCACACCTGAGACCTCGAAGGGGAAACAGATCATGGCGCTAATTGAAAAGGTTTGTCCAGGGATATTCATGCTCATATTATGGGCAACGTGCAGAGGATGTGGTTAAGAAGGTTGTAAGAATGTACAGCCAGCAGGATTAGTAGGCTATCAGTAATATTATTAGTCATAACTAATAGGCTATTAAAAATACTGCTACATTATTTCGAGCTGTCGAGAGAGAAATTTTGGTATACGAAAAAATGTGTGTTGTGGGAATACTTCAAGCATGTAACTATAATTATGGTAGACTCTATACGTATAACAATATTATTGTGTTTTCTAAGCAAAATCGCAATTGCATTTTCCCTAACGCTGCGCAGCTTTGTTGTTATATCGAGGGAGTGACTCAATAAAAAGGTGCATAATTAGGTCTCGCCACCATTATTTTTTATATATATTTTTTGCATGGTCAGAAGTCAGTGAGTTGAATGTTGCATGCCCCGTGTGTTGGTGAATAGTAAAACAATTCTCCACCCATTTGCTGTAGCCATTAGATGAACCCCGCGAAACCCCACCATTTCCTCATGAATAACTTA